>VZUI01002240.1:0-33966 GCA_013401135.1 Cettia cetti
AGGCCAATCAGTAACAACAGATCTACATAAAATCCCGAGGGGGCTTGTGGGTCCCTAGAAAGGTCGCCGTGAGCAGAAGGTTGTTTCTTATCTGAGGGGTCTGGTCGAGGTTGTGCAATCCTTTTCCTCAGCAGGCCTCCCTCCAGGGAAGAGCCACTGGGACTCTGCCCGCCCCCACAGTGCACAGCAGCCTCTAATTGGATGTGCACCATCCTCTGTTTTCATCAAGTAGTAAAAACATCCAGAGAGAAGTGTTTACTTGGTGTACGGGACTAGGAGCTATGTAAGACAAGGCATGCAGACGCTAATCAGTGAGGTCAAATAAAAATGTGTTGACTATGCATTGTATAATCATAATATGGAAAATCTGAAATATTGTAGACTTCTGTAAGATGCAGTGAGGTATAATACTCTGTATATACTCAAGGCTAAGCAGAGACACTTGTGCTACTCAAGTAAGAACATGGAAACTCACATGGTTTCCATTTGGGAAACAGGAGTTAAATCTTTATATTAAAATATAGCCCATTACCTTTGGTAGTGTACCTCAGGCATGAAGCCCACAGAATTAAATTACAGGCCAGGGCATTATTCATTAGAACAAAGCACCAAAATAAGAGTTGACACAATATTATCCAAGTTATCATACCAATGTCCTCTATTAGATGGATCATGTCAATATGGGCAGTATTCCGATATGGGAGAAAAAGAGATAAAATGTTCTGTAATTAGTTGGAGTCCACTTAATTCAGCTTTATTCCTTTGTCAGAGATTTTGTTTTAAAATTACATATTTCATTACAGATTTCAATTTCCTCTCATTTATCTAATTTAACAAAAGAGGTTAAGAGAGGTACTTATTAATAACTCTTCTCTTTTCCCCTCTGCAGTGTTTCAGAAAAAAATGTTTTCTGCAAAATTGTACTCAGGATTGAAGAGATATCAATAAGTATGAATTGATTTACATAGAAATAGGCTAATTATTATGTTGACGGATCATATTCATTGTTTAAGATTTTAAACTCTAGTTTGTATTTTAAATATGTTTTTATTCCTTTATAGTTTATCTCAGAGCATCATTTCTAATTGGCTTTGAAGTTTCTAAAATTCAGACACAGATGTTTCTTATTATTTTGACAAGAGATAAAAGCTCTTTCTGTAACACATATTGCTTTTCAATTGATTATAAAATAGTTAGGGGGCATCTCTTTGGTGCCACCTATCTTCAGATAAAAGGGGAGAGGGAATTTGGTAAATCGTATCTTATTTTGGTTTTTTTGTTCTTTTACAGAATTATGTATACTTTTTTTTTTCTTCTGCCTTCAATATTTCCAAATAATGTGATGATTCCCTAATTGCTTTTTTTTTAAATCACATGTTAATATTTAGAAAAAAACTGAGTAGTTCATCACATCTCTGAAACATTCCTCCATACAGCTAAATATAGTGTGTCCATCACATATTAATATTAACAAGAAATAGCCAACTATTTCTTGTGAAAAGAACAGTAAAACCTTGGGAGAGTGATATCTTGTTTCCTTGAGATTTTCATTACCATGGGATAAAAATTCCAGACTTTAGTGTTTGCAGTGTAAAAGTCATCTATTTAAAAGATGTGTAGCATGTGCGTGATGTAACTTGACTTGTACAGAAGGATCCAGCTGGTGTGGGGAGTTGCTGCCAGAGAAGGCTTCAATCCTTTGCTTCAGACTGGAGTGATGCAGAGGGAGGGATGGGATGCAGAAACTGAAAGAGGAAAAAAACTAAGTAAAATGTGCTTTATGCTACATATCTGGGGTCAAGACTGAGTTATGCATTTAAAATTTTTAATGTTACGCGCTGTCTCACTACTGTATAAAAATAGTTCCAACACTGTAAATAATTGCATATAAAATCCATATAACAAGATTAATTTTTAACATTATCTCAGGAAATTTTGAACTTACCAAAAAAACACCCGTACCCTAAGTTTGTTCCTTATGGAGATTTTCATTTTAAGGGTACCATTAGAAATTTGATTTTGCTCATCTGACTTTTACTATAGGGTTGTTAGTGTATTGGCTCTACTTTGTAACTATGGTGTATCTTTCAAACCATATTATCTGGAAAAATAACCCTCTTTAGTATCTGACAGCAACATTGTGGTTTTTTTTAATAATGAATGGTTAGCCTTAAATGCTTTGAGACATTTATAATTACACCTTAAAGTAATTAAATGATTCAGTATCTGTAAGACAGATGGCTGTACCGCAGAAACCAGCCTTACAATTGGCACTAATTAGCACCCTTGTTGGAATCTCAGCAGTGGCCAAAATATTAAATGGGTATCAAAACTAAATAACTCAGCCAGAGAGAGATTTTCCAAGTTGATATATTGATAAGAGATTGTGAATCCCATAATTGCATGTATGCTTCCTCATAATTATTTTTTGAAAGCAAATAGGTGACTTCAGACTCCTGTAAAGATAAATATTGTATTTTCTATTAAACTAAAATTAAAGTGTTCCATGTTTGTGAGTATTGAGAGAATGCATTCTCTCTGAAGCTAACAATTCCAAAGATACTGTGAAAATACATGTTACTTCTCCTTTCTAACCATGTCCATACACAGTAGTTTCTGTAAGCTAATTCCAAATGTTATGGCTTTATTTCTTCTTACAGAAAACTTTTTAAAAGTTTTTAAAAATAAAGAAATGCATGCACATATCAAATAATATTGCGTAGTGCCTTTTGAAATGTAGTTGTTAAAAAATAAGTGTAAGAAACTTATTAGCTGTCAAAAAAAAAAAAAAATCCAGAAATACTTGCCATCAGTTTTTTTCAACTTTAAGTTGTGAGCTGATCTGCATACATAGCAAAAACAATGAAATGAAAGTCCTCAGTGAGATGGAGGGCAACGGCTGCAAACTTAGAAATAAAATCTTTCTGGAAAGATCTTGGCAACACAGACTGTGATAACTCCCTAATGAAACATAAATTATATGAATATATAAAATCTGAATATATAAAAGCTGAACATTAGTTCAGAAATACACCTTAAATTACAATATATTAATGCTTTTAATTTCTTGTAACTATGAAATAAAATATAAAATGTCTACTCAGTCACCACAACTTTATAAAACAGCTATACTTAATCCCTTTTACAGCCTAGCTTATGTGTAGTTGTAGGGAGAGGAAGGAGAGAAAGTATGGAAAGACAGGTGCAGTGGACTTTAATTCTACAATAATGGTGTTGCAGTACACAAAAGAAAAGAACTTCTAAAAGAAGGCTTGGTACTTATTTCTCTTATAGGCATTTCTTTTCCATTCTTGAATTATTTGGGTAACTGTACTAAATGATTTGGTATGTCTGTCTCTCTTCACTTTGGATATTTGTTTCTCTAGAGCTCAAAAACTGAGATTCCATGCTATTATTATTAAAGATATTAGAAAACTTTAAGTTTTGCATAGGTATCTTTTAAAAATACCATTTTTAAAAATATAGAAGATAAAAATAGATTGCAAAATAACATGCTCTAAACAATTTAATCTTTTAACTAAAATAAAAATAATGGAAAAACAATGCTCTGGAAAGGGGTCCGAGGGTCCTGGTTGACAGAAAGTTGAACATGAGTCAGCAGTGCCCTGGCAGCCAGGAGGGCCAACCCTGTCCTGAGGGGATCAGGCCCAGCATCTCCAGCTGGGCAAGGGAGGGGGTTGTCCTGCTCTGCTCTCACTGGAATACAGTATGCAGTTTGGGATACTACAGTATAAGAAATATATTAAGCTAATAGAAAGAGTGTCCAAAGGAGGACAACAAAGATGTTCAAGGACCTTGAGGGGAAGCTGTGTGAGGAGCAGCTGAGGTCTCTTGGTCTGTTCAGCCTGGAGGAGACTGAGGGGAGGCCTCACTGCAGTTACAGCTTCTTGTGAGGGGAAGAGGAGGGGCAGGCACTGATCTCTGCTCTGTGGTGAACAATGACAGGACCTGAGGGAATGGCCTGAAGTTGTGCCAGGGGAGATTTAGGTTGGATATTAGAAAAAGGTTCTTTATCCAGAAGGTGGTTGGGCACTGGAATGGGTTCCCTCAGGGTGTGGTTACAGCACCAAGCCTGACAAAGTTCAAGAAGCATTTGAACAACACTCTCAAGTACATGGTGTGGCTCTTGGGGCTGTCTTGTGCAGGACTGAGAGCTGATGATTCTTCTGGGTCCCTTCAAACTCAGCATATTCTGTGATTCTATGAAAACTAAATGGCATATAGAAAACAAATACATAAAGTCAAAGATGCTTTCCTTGGTGTGCAGGGATTGTCTCAACCCCACAGATGAAAGCAGGGATGCTAGATTAGGGACTGGTTATTTTCTGGGAGCTTCTTCAGTAATGTGAATGAGAGATTCTTAATCTTATGCAGTTAGTTCTTTTCATTCAGTTCTAGTGCAAACTTAAGGGCATGATTTCAAGTGTAGTCTGTGACTAGATTACTCTTATTAGATAAAGTAACACAAGAACCTTATGTTGTGATCCTTTGCCATGTGTTTCATGGCTTATTACAGCTCTGGATGTGGCAAGATTGATCAGTGACTGAAAGATGATCCGAACATGCTATTAAAAAGAGAACCTGTAGCTTAGAGCTTTGTTATCTGCTCTGGAACTCAATTCCACTGTCTCCAACTGTGACTTGCTCATTTGTGAAGTGCCTCAGGAATCTGTGTGAGGCTCAGCCAGTAGGTGCTTCTCAGCATGGTGTGATTTAGCAGATGAAAAGTGTGCAGAATATAGTTTTACTTTAACAGTTTCTGCAGCGATCATTTTCCTGTGGTGTTCAATTATGTGTTTCACAGTAGCTACTATCTCCAGATTCTGTTTATTCTCCTTCCTTGGAGACTGTCTGAGTTCAGATTTTTTTTCCTGAACTAGACAAAGACAATATGTAATGTTGATCAATATAAGTCTATAAATTCTTACACAAAACCTGAGTTTATTTAATGGTTCTGCAGGTGTACAGGTATGAGAGGTATTCTGAGCATTTTTACCTTGCTTACTTCTGTATGCTCTCTGAACTGTACATTTTAGCACTATGCTGGAAAGCAAAAAAGACATGATATCTTGACAAAAATGTTACTGCTGCAAGATGAAAGAATGATCAGATAAACCTCCTTTCAACTAGGAACAATCAAACTTTCATCAAAGTTTCAGTAAAACATTTGTTTCTACAATATAAAGACATGAACAGAAGGTTTTTAGAGAAATGGGTTCCATTCATTTTAAAACTGGAGATAAACAATGTTTCTAGAACCATTTATTTTTACTTGTTAATCACTGAAAAATAAATATTTTAAAAGATCACCTTAGGGTCTCAAGACATGATATGACATAATCTGTAACTAAAAAGAAAGATATCAGAGAAAGTTGTGAGCAGCAGAAATGCTACACTGACTGCTCTGGGTTAGTTCAACCGGCAGCTGTGTCCCACCCAGACACTTGCTTCTCCCTGCAACAGAATGGGGGAGGAGATCAGGAAGACAAAAACAGTTTAATAGGTAAATCAAAAGCTGCACGCTTCAGCAAAGCGGTACAAGGAATTCATTCACTGCTCCCATTGGCAGGCAGATGTTCAGGAAAGCAGGGCTCCATAGCAGGCAACCGTTACTTGGGAAAACAAATGAGTTAACTTAGAATAACCTCATTTCTTCCTCATCGCCGCTCCCCTCTTCCTCCCCTTATGTATTGAGCATGACACTATATGGTCTGGGATATCCCTTGTGTCAGTTGAAGTCACCTGCCCTGGATGTTTCTCTTCCCAACTCCTTGCTGGTGGGCTGGGGTAAGAAACGCAAAAGTCCTGGGTAAGCACTGCTCAGCAATAGCTGAAACATCCCCCCTGCTGTCATCACAAATCCAAAGCACAGCACCATGTGAGCTGAAAAAAAGAGTTAAATCTACTCCAGCCAAAACCGGTACACTGACATTTGTATTTCAACCTCAATAAGAGACAAACCAAAGCTTCTGATGTTGATAAACGTTTTTTTAATACCAAGCAAATAATACTTTGTAAATTTATAGTGATGAATAAGATGACTCATAAAATGGGAACTCTTTAGATGTTACTGCCCTAGGCAAACCAAAATTAGTTCAGTCTTGCAGCACATAGGCATTAAATAATTTTGCATCTAGAATTTCTTAGGGCAACTACCTATATGTTTTAGCTGGTCTGTGATCAAGGGCCACAGACCTAGCAATAGTATTTTTCTTCATATACTAAAGTCAGTTATTTAAATATCACAGAAAAAATGAAATAGAACTAAATATTACACAGGAGGACACATTTTAATATATATGTAGCTGTAGATATACACTGCTTTTGGCAATTTGAATAGCAGTTTTCTGAGTAGCTGTTGATAATTGGATAGTTAGAATGCAGAATACATATTTCTGTTAAGTGAGGTATTAAATATGTAGGATGCTTGTCAGACCATCTCAAATAATTTTGCATTAATAAAGCTTAGTACTTTAACAGAAAGCAAGAAGCTCAAAGAGCAAGAATACAAAAGATTATGTATTTTGGCAATGCCGCTTCTTTTTTCTGCTGTGGAAAAACCAGAAATGCTTTCTCTTCCAAGCTTGATTTTCTTGTCCAGCTTATATAAAGAAAATACATCTCCAGAATTACACATTCGGAGAGTATGTTTCGGAAAAGCATCTTGTAGTTAGCTTGAAACAGTTCTCTGGATTATTGCATCATATTTAAGAAAGGTTTATTTTTTTTAAAGTATGTAAGATAACTTCAACCTTTAGGTAGATAAGTGCAAAAGTATGATGCAGCTGCTGTATGATCCAAGTGAATTGTCGGAGGGATGCAGTGTTTTTTTTCTCTGGCTGTCCAGTTGTGCCAGATAAATGAAACACTGGCTTTGTGCCTAAAATTTGAGGTCTCAAGAAGAGGTGCAGTTAATGTATCTTCTCTATACTAACATGGGATGTGATGGGAGAATTTAGTTTAAAAAAAAAATATAAAGCTTTCTCAAGTTTCATAGTAGTATATGCTATTGCATTTAGTAGTACTCCAGCTTATGCATTCAATATCTCAACTGTAAGTATTTGGCAGTATGATCCCTAATGAAACTAGTGCATGGAGCACTAACAATCATCGATAGTAGTTGTTAGAAAATTTACCTCCATTGATGTATATTTCTTTGTTAAGAATATACAAATTTGAAGTAGTTTTAGTATACACTTGTCATAAAGCTCTGATCCAAAGCACTGCTATGGCCCTTGCACATGACTACCCATTTAAACATAGCTGTGATCCCCCGTCATTACCTCTCTTGAACATGCTTTCCAAAGGCTGATATGCTGTACTGCAATTCATACTGCAATGTCAGTAGGAATAGCTGTAACTTTTAAAATAATGATTGTATTTTAATGACTTCTTTCTTTATTGTTTCCATTTAGTACTTGATAGATTTACAAAGCTATTTTAAAAATTGGATAAGGAACCCTTAATAAATGTTCCCATTTTATTTATATGTATTAGTATGAAAACTATTAAGAATGCAATATTTGAAGCAGGATGTCTAATTAGTTTATAAAAATTAATTTTTCAGTGTGACTTAGTACAGGAAATGCTTATGAATTCACTTGGGTCATTACTTTGTACTTTATCACCTAATCATATTAATAAGAGTTCAAATTAGGAAATGTATTATTATTTAAAGCAAGACATGGAGTATTGCTATTCTGATGTGACAGTCAATTTAACATTAATAATAGAACTTAAGTTCTGCAGTTTTTTATGACTTTTTGCCTGAACCCAATGATTGGCATATTTAATGTAATCTTACACTGTGGCATGGTTGACCATTGGGAATGTTTTTAACCTCATCCATCCAATTAAGTATAGCGGATCTGGGATCAAAATCCACCATAGCCCTCATTTAGAATTAACTACAGCACTATGAGAAAAATCATCTGAAGAAAATTATTTTTTATCATATAGAAATGTCTAACTATCAGAAAAGATTGCTAAATTCAGCTTTTCTTATGTAGCAACTTTCTTTGCAAATGTAGCAAAGAACAGGAATCCTGTAAGTATGAGGATTCTGGAACTGCATGTATATACAGAGCAATATGTACCTGTAGAAAATGGCTCTCATTCTCAGGCTTCTGCTGTTTGCTGTCATAACCCCAGTAGAGCAGAGCTGCCAAGGTGTCCAATTGAACCAAGCAGATAGAGTGAGCAGCCTCCTGGGAAGTCGAAACCATTGTTCAGTGTCAGAGATTGAGTACAGACTCTGAGCTGTTAGTAAATGGAGTGCTTTTATAAAGATAGCTAATTTATAAAAGACTTGTGTTAATTTGCTGCTTATCTTGAGTTATTATGATTTTATGCACCATTATCCTTTTTTACATTTGTTGAAATATCTAGTATCTGCTAACACATGGTGTTTCAGTCCTTAGGGGAATGCTTGCAACTGGAGCTGTTTTGTTCTCTACTCTGTAAATCCTTTGATGTATCCACTGAGAAAAGTTTAATGTTCTGATTTACAAATGAATGATGTGGCACAGTCACTTCTGGTTCTGCTAGGTTGTGGGAAAGTGTAGTATTGGGTGCCCCTCAGGAATTGTGTGAATGGGAATTTATCCTAGACAATTATCTTTGTCTATGTACAATGCCTGTGTATGCTCTCTTATATATAGGCTCTATGGAATGCTGAAACTAAGGTGTGGAGTATGACAACTGCAACATAAGGTTTGCTTTTGACTACAGATCACTTGTGCTCCAGACTTTTAATCTGGTTCACATGAAGGACCATAAAAGCCACATTCTCCCACCTGCTGGCAGCATTGAAAATCATTTCATACCACTATGGTTGCAGCAAAGTTCAAATATGGTCTGATAAGAGGGGAAAACGAGACTGAAAGAAATGTGAAGAGTGAAAGAGGAAAACATATAATAGGAATAAAGGGAGGGGAAGTTGAAAAACATACAGCCTTGAAGGCTGGTGAAGGAGTACGAAACAGTATAGGGAGAGGAGGAAAAACAGAACGGCAAAATGAGAAATATTCAATGTGAGACTAGAGACTGATAGAACTGTGGGTATAGGAAGAAAGATAATTTAAATTTATATGGGTGCATAAAAACAGGACAGCTTGTTTTTTGATTCTGCATGGGATATGACTGTAATTTTCTCTATAAAAATGTATGTTTTTAATAGATCTTCATTTTTTTTTTTTTTTAGACCAGGAGTATTGCTCATTGATATAATTTCACTTAGAATTTCTAAAAATATTATCAGCTACCAGACAGTTTAATTTGAGTAATCTCTGTGAACAACAGAATAGTAGACTCAGATGAAATATTAACATTTTCAACAGGAATGGTGATTTCTATTTTTCATCTTGCAATACTTTATTAAGAGCAGTGCATGCACATTAGTGAGCTAAATTTTGTTGTCATTCTTGTCCATATTCTCTCCCTTAATCTTATACACATAAGATTGTTCCTCTTGTAAAAAAACCAAAGGCTGATAAAATGAGTGGACCATTAATAAAGTAAGTCATATTGAACTAGGGAGCCATGCTCTTAAAAAAAAGGAAAAAATGAAGAATATATTAGGCAAAATGTTTTGATACCATTCATATTCCTTTTCATGCAATTATCTAGAAAAATGTTTTCTCCCATTCTGAGATAAAATAGTTTATATTAGAAAGCATTAAAAACTCCTAAAGACCAGTGTGCCAGGGAACTGATTGACTAAATTATTGGTGATGATCATACAGGAGTCAGTAAACATGAAGGACATGTATTTAGACCAATCTGTGTTTGAAAAGAGCAGTTGAGAGTAAAGATACATATTTTATGATTGTTCTGTAACTCAGTGATTACTCTTAAAGTGTTCCTCTTCCTGTAGAAAAATGATAGATGTAGAATGAAATTCTTGAGCTTGTTTTTCTATATACTGAAGAGATGTAGAAGAAGGACAAAATAGTGGATAAGCTCCAAATTTAGTGAAATGTGTTTCACATGCAAAGTATTTTGACTTAACAGAGGAAGGGCTGCTCTGCTTCTGCTCAGTTTCCTTTCCAGTCTGAAGAAATCCAGGGTAAGAGAAGGGGTTGCAACGTCTTGTGGTTGTGTGGTCAATACAGGGATGTTGTCAGCACCACTGTCCCAGCTCTCCCCCAGGAACCAACATGCCTGGGAAGTGGTAAAGTGACGTGGTGTGGGCAGGATACCAAGGCATGATGTCAGTGTGGCTGTGCACTCTTCTAAGTGAGGGTGAATGATCTTGCTGCCTTGTGATCAAAGAAATGGAAGCAAAGTGGATCCTTGTCTTTGTTAGAGCTCATTATATCTTGATATCAGCAACAACCTTTTCAACAGTGGAATATTGACAGTATTTTGTGGAGGGGGAAGTGTATAAAATTCCCTGGGATTATCCAGCTGCTTCATAGATAAATTGAAAAGATTAAATACAAAAATTTTTATTTAACACAATACACATATTAAGTTAGTAAACCATGATGTTTTATGTAAACTTTATTTCTAAACTCAAGTGTCTCAACAGAACAGCATGATGATTTTCACAGAGAAGTATCTCTGTTTAATTACTATTTAATTGCAATCCTTACTGGCTGGAAGGTATTTAAAAATAATTTCTGAGTGAATCATTAGAATATTGAAGACTGTTTCATCAACGAGTAAACTAACTTCATAAATCCAAACTGAACCCATCAGAATCTTTTACTGCCTACAGCAGAAAATACTAATTATTAAACAGCATGTGAGGAAAAGGTGACTGAAATTAACAGGTAATTCAGCTCTCTGTCACTAAAGACTGAACTACAGGTCTACTCCTATATATGCTAGGCCTGACTAGTTTCATATTTAAATTTTCTGTAAGGTACAGTGTCAAATTACCTTGCCCTGAATTAACATTGAACTACTTTCTAGGATATTTTCATAGATTTTTAGTAGGACATAATGCCATTTCAGTTCTTCTTGATGTTAAAAATAATAAAAACAGCTGCAATACCTTAATGCGCTGCTGTGTATGAATTATTCAACAGCAAGACAATTTCTCTTAAAAACTTATGATTTGGCAAGAAATATATAGGTCAGAAAAAATGACTGGGATATGAAGCTAATGTCAACAAGTAGATGCTGCAATGCATGAATTTTATGTACTGTATTATCTTTTTCCTGCCTGATGCCTATCATTCCCATTAACTTGATCATAACCCAGAAAAAGCTCTCCTGAGTTTCGCAATCTGATGCTGTGGGATTTTTAAGAGTACGTGCAGAAATTTCAGTTGCAGCACCTTACTTTTAAAAGACAGGTGGAAAAGGTGTTAATGATTCTTTACTTTCATTGAATTCATCTGACTTCAGTTGAACTGTCTAAAAATTCAATATTTAGTAAAGCTACCTCTTTGCATTCTTTGTATGCTGAACATAGTAGGAAGAAAATCATCAGGTCAAATTTGGTAGATTTAAAACAGTAATAAATCATTAAACAATACCACAAGAGGTAACAAAGGCTTTTCCATTTAACTCCTGGTAATTTTAAGCAACAAGCAATATTTGATACCAGGAGTACAGTTTGAAATGATAAATAATTGAATTCTTTTTGTCGAGTCTCTGACATATTATGAAATTGTGAGTTGACATCTTCCCTTTCTTAATATAATTAAAAATATTCAGTGATTGTAATAAAGTTCTGACAAATGGCAATTAGATGAAATTGCTGTGTGATTCCCTGAACTAATTTAGCAAGCTCTTCTTTAACAATACTTATTCAGGCATGAACTGCATGTAAACACAGCAACTGCTGTACTGCTTGTAAGGACAGAAAGTTGGTGATTGCCAGTGGTCTTACCTTTGCAGCATAAATCAATGGTCATTATGCAAAGACCTGACTGATACAAACAAAATGGATGTGAATGAATCTTGCTTTTCCTGAGCAGAGATACACCTTCAACATAAGAAGCAGAAACTGACAACAGCTTATTTAAGAAGTCAGTGTTGAGTACTATGGAAATTGCTTGAATTCTGTCACACAGAGGATAGAATAAAGTATTTTCCATGTCCCATGGAGTGCACACATCATTAATTCCTGAATATCAAAAGAGAGCACAAAGCCACTGCTATGCTATCATTTGGCTCAGGCTTCTTAGTGGTTGAATATAGCACAGTTTATGAATACACAACTGAGTTGAGCAACTTTATCGAAGCTTGAGCTCCTGTGCCTCCTGCAGGGTTAGATGCTGTGTGTTAAGCACCATCTGCATAAAAAGTTTTCAGAGTCAAAATTAGTTATCTACCTAGATTCTGTGTACACCTCTGCTATACATGGAGTATTATGTCTGTTGCTTTTCTGCGGATGATTAAATACCATTTTAAAAAGTTGACACTTAAATTTGCACATCCCATTTACCTTTCTGGGGATCACAGAAATAATAAGAGAAAGAAATAATTGTGACAGCTATAAATGGCTATAGAACCACATATAGGCATACAGTGTTCTTGCAATTTTGATTTTAGTGTCTGAAGTCCAAACATTGCCTAATTTCTTTCACATTTTACATTTCCAGGGTAAATTTGTGTTCATTTTACTGAAAAACCATTGATATATCACACCAAATGCATTTTGCATCAGATTTACAAAATCTACTTGGTTTCTAATATATATCAGTAGTCTGAGTTACCTTAAAAAAAAAAAAAAAAAAAGGCAATATACCAGGAAATAATTTGCAGGACTGAAAAAGCATTTATTTTTTGATGAAAATAATCCTAAAATACAATTATTGTTCATGTTCCAATTGTTTCCTTATTTCTGTTTTTGTATTTTTGAATTTGGTAATACACTGAATGCCAGTGACTGAGAAAGGCATCCCAGAGGAATTGAAGTACTAGAGCCTCTAAATTGAATTATTCATTTAACTGTAATATCTACTATAGTAACGCCCTCTTCTTTTCCATAAGCATATTTTAGGACTTTTCTTATGGGGGAAAAAACCTAGAACCTGCTGAAGCCTTTCGTAGAATTCTTCTTGTGGTAGTCTCTTGCACAAGTGTCAGCCCGGTGACATTTCTGTGCAGTAGGGGGAATGTTGAAACAATGGGATAAGGTTTACAGCGTCTTCCCAGCACTTTTATGAATCACCCAGGAAATTTCTGCTTTGCAAAGACAAAAAAGTTACTCATCCTGATCTTGTGCAGTTGACAGATGCAGGAGAGGGAGTGTGTTAACTGAAAGAAATTGTTAAAAAAGAGAGGAGTCTAAGGGAGCAGACAAGGCTTTCAATGTAAATGTGCTTCAGAAAAAATTTTGACTCCTGTCTCAGGCAGGAGCTATGATTATAGTATGAGAGTGAGCAATTGGAAAGAAATGGAATAACAGAGACACTAAATAGAATCACATGGTAGACAATCATATTTTTAGTGTAGACAAATTATATCCTAAATGGATATTAGTGCTTTCCATGTTATTCTGGAATTACAATTCAAAACAACAGGCCAGAATGTTCTAATGTACATTCAAATATGTGCTTTAAAAAACCCCACAGTTTTGAGGAGGTTATCAAATCATTAATGGTAGGAGAAGTGGAAGAGATGAGATATTACTCTAAAGAACTTTTTCCTACACTTCCTGTACTAAGACAAATAATTTTGTTTTGTTTTTGCTCACATATCCAAGTCTGTTTTCCCTCATAGTATCTTAGATTTACAATCAGTTTCATTTGTTCTTCTTAGTTCCTGAGTTTAAAAACTGTCTGGCCTAGAGTATAGCATACAACTTGAAATTATTTTTGTTTTAGTTATTGCTTTGAAAAGTAATTTAACTGCTTCCTCTACTGACATTTTAAATGAAGAGTTGCTAACCACTTCCAACAAATTTTTTCCAGTTTTCATTGTAATACTGTGTAGGGTTGAAAATCATAGCACTATACACGATAGTATCTTTTTCATAAAACATACTACCAATCTAATTTACTCAACTTCAGGCATTAAAATAGGTTTTTTATTATCAGAAAGCGAATGCTGTGGAATTCAAAATGTTGAATGACATTGGGATTGACTGTATTTGATGGAATTTTAAGAATATGTTAATATATAAATGTTTTCCTGTGTTTACAATATATGTTGCAGTTTTCTTGGAAAACACAGCTAAATCAGTAACATGCAGAGAAACAGTCTTTGGACACAAGTATAATAACACTTAAACTGGGATGCACATAAATCACAATTCTCTTAAGTAAAAATTTTGCTGGGAACAATTTTTTGTGTAATATGTTTCAATTGACTGATCTCATGGTTTATTGATATGTTGTTTTATTCATGTACAGACAGAGTAAACATTTTGGGGTTACAGACATAGTGTGGACTCTGGAACGAACACATTTTTTTTTCTTTTTGGTTCAAATAGAAGATTAAATATGGGCATTTGTATAGCTTTATATAGGTGATGAAGCTCCTTCAGAAGGACTTATATGAGAATGAGCTATTCATAGCTTCTTATTTGTTAGCACTATGATAGTGAAGTCATTTAATTGTTCCTTTTCTTTAAATGTAGAACCTGAACTGGGGATTTAGAAACCTACTTGTGTAAAGGGCTTATTTTACTGCCTATCATACTATAAAAAACATTCCTAACTTATTATTTCTTTGGTTCACTTTCATTTTCTTGTCTTCAGAGCAATTTCATTTGGAGAACAAATAGGAAGATGGATTTAGATGTATTTTTGTATGATTTAGTCACAGATACACATACCAAGAGATAATTACATCATTAATAGTAGAAATGTACAACATGAAAGTACAACTATATCTGTTCAAACATAGCAGACATAAGCTTTTCACCTATCATGTTGTGGTTTCTCATGTGAGGTCCTCTTTCCACCAGTGAGCTTGACAATGAGTTTACAGTGTTGGTTTAGGGCAAAAATCACAACCATAGAATAATTTAGGTAGGAAGGGATCTCTGAAGAATGTATGCCTCACTTTGGTCTCGGTAGTAGGTGTAGTTTTGAGAAGAATTTGCTTCATAACTTTTTAATGTACTGAGGCGAAGCTGACTGGACAGTATTTCCCTTCTTTCCCTTCTTGAAGCAGTGAGTAATTTGTGCTCATTTGCAGTCATGCAGAGAGCCTCCCTCTGCTTCTGTGATGTTTTTAAGCTGATAGAGGTGGCATTGCAGTGACAGTGAACAACATCTCCAGTACACTGGGGGTCCATCCCATCAGATCCTATGCCCCCTATAGCTCTGTCTTCTTCTACTGAGGATGCTTCACTACCACAGACCTCTATTAGCCCTGGGGAACTGGAAAGCCAGAGGGAAGACCTTTCCAGTAAAAACTGAGGCAAAAAGGCCTTTGAGTATGTGTCACAGAATGATTAGATCCCTTGTCCTACTGAACACTGTGCCACACACTCTTTAGTCTGTCTTTTGCTGCCTGAGTAATTTGGATGTATAAAATCTCTCTTCATCCGATTCATCTCCCTCACTTCTTTCCTATTCCAGCTGTGTTGATTTTCTTAACTCCATTCCTGCACAACATTTCTAAATCTGTCATGAGTAGTGCGTCCCTACCCATCTTCTGGGTACCTCATTTTGTCTTTTACACTCAGATAGGAGGTCATGGTTTATCTCTGCTGGCCTTCTCCTACGCTTGCTTTGCTTTCTGCATGTCTGAATGCATAGAAGAAGGTTCCCTTTGAAATCAAGTAGGATTTCTGAGCCTCTACTTTCCAATGTTTTTGGCAGTGGGATCCTGCTAAGCAGATCCCTAGATAATTTTAAAGCAGTTCTCATGAAATACAAGGGTTTAATTCAATTATTTATAATTCTTCTGCTTTTTTTGCTTATTTTCTTCAAAACTTTAAACTTCATAGTTTCATAGTCATTGCGGCCCAGGCTACCCTTGGCCTTCACATCCTTGACCATTTCTTCTGTCCTGTGATGAACAGATCCAGCAGAGCACCTCCCATGTCAGTTTGACAATCACCTGCCTCAAGAAAAGGTGATAAGCATGCTGCAGAAGCCTTCTGCCTTGTTCACACCCAAGATTATTTTCTTCTCAGTAGGTATCATGTTGGTTGAAGTTCCCCATAAGTACCAGCCATGAACATGAGGTTTCTTTCTGCTGTTCAAAGAAGCCTTTATCTGATTCTTCTTGATCATATAGTTACAGCAGGAACTTACAGCAATGTCCCACCTGTAAAATCTGATCCAAGGCAGCTCTCATGTTATTTCAGCCACTTCTCAACACAGCAAACTGTTCCTCTTCATCTTTTTAGGATTATAATTTTTTTTACACCATGTGGATGTGTAATTACTTTGAGACAGTAAGAAGTTTGGGGGGAAAAAAAGATAAGAAAAAAGATAAAAACAATTTGAGCTCACTCATTTACATGCAGTAACCCTCAAAGTTATTAAACTTAATTTCACATTTATTCTAATCTGGAAAAATGTAAAAATTACATAGTATTTTTTAAGTGAATACAGTAGATAAATTTTTTCATAAGTGATCTTCAGTTTTCCAAGTTTTTCTGGATCAGAGTGTAAGAGCATAAAATTGTGATGGAACAATATCAAATCTGGTAGACAACATTTTAATATCAGTATAACAAGTGAGACAATTATGTCATTCTTCTACAGTAAGGAAACCAGTGAGGGGTTCTGGTAACATTTACGATTTATAAAACATCCTGCAGTCACATGCACAGTTTTAAGCAGAGACTAAAGCAGAATATAAAGCAACAGAAGATAGAACAGGTGTAGACCAGAATAACCCATTGTTTTTTGTAGTGAAATTCGTAGATTAGAAACATTCATGTTTTATTAAATTCTTGTCAATTCTTCTATTCTTCTTTGTTTGAGTTATTACCATTCAGTATTGAAGTTCTCATCCCCACACTGAAGTTTATGGATCTGCTTGAGTTTTCTATGCCAATAGGCACCTAAAAGTTTAGGTGGAATGAATGCTTATTGAGACCTGGATATAATTTGTTTAATAATCTTGATTTTTAAAAATCCACATAAGAGCTGTATATTCCTTTTAGAAGGATCTAATTTTTTTTTTTCTTTTATCACTTTCTGAATATTAGAGATTTTGTCTCTCTAGTTTCTTCAGCTGTGTATTCATGATGCTTTAATAAGCAATGCTTTTCATTGACTAAATAATTATTCCATTAAATATGGACAAAAAAAGATAACAGGATCACAAGACAACTACATAATTTTCAATTCTGGATACATAGAAAACAGGAAAAGCAATAAATTTTAAATTATTTTCTAATCTCATTAATGTATCAGGAAAAATATGAACCCACAGAGATGCAAAAGAAGCCGTTTTACTTGTAGGCACAATGAAAAAGTTTTGGAAATTATTCATATTTCCTTTTACAGTACACTACTCTTTTTTTTTTCACCACATGTACTAGTCAGCTACAGAAATTAGTTAATTAGTCAAAAGAAACTGAATGGGTGAACCAGTCTGTTTTAAAGAAAATATCCAACAACAAAAAAAAACAAAACAAAAAAAAAAAAAAAAAAAACCACAAAAAAACAAAAAAACCCCAAAAAAAAGAGTAATATCTTTCCAACTATAAGGTAAATTGGACACACTCTTTTGGCCAGAGTGCCACTGTCCAAATTCTTGTCTCTGCATAATACAAAAAGTGAAAAAGGTGCAATCATGAAGGGCTGTGTCTGTTTTTCCAAGTTAAATACAGAGCAGACTGAAGTAGAAATCTTATTTAGGGGGACAAAAGGCCATACTACACAGTTTAGGAACCTAATTACACATTAAGTCTAATAGAGATCAAAGAACAATAAAAAAAAATAACACTTCATCTTGCCTCAATGGTGGAGTTTAATAATATCTTTATTCTTATTTTCTTACAGACTTTTTTTTTTTTTTTTTCTATTGAAAACAGTGGCTCTCCTTTGGTGTTAGTAGAAGGATTTTTTTTTTTCTGGATTGACACAGTTAATTCAGCATTATTTTCTTACTGTATTTTTTTTCAAAGGAGGACAATTAGTATACATGTAGTGTTTATTGTGTTACATTTTATAATTTCTCAGTGAAACCTGAAACATAGATACAAGCAAGCCAGAGATGCAACCCAGCAAAAATAATGTGCTCTGAGGAATAGCTAGGGAGTACTTTGTAAGTATTTTAGGAATCTCTGAAGTGCTATATATGTAAGACCAACTGATGAAAATCAAAATGAATAAATTTTACTATTACACTGTTGTGGTTAATATAAGATTAATATTTCAAATTTGAGGGAAAGGTCATAAGGACTGTAAGTTAAAATATTTCTTTTCAGGGAAAATAGAGGGAAATAAAGAAAAAAAGACAATTATTCTAAAGAATATGCAGGCCAAATGAACTTAAGCAGACATTTATCTATATGTTTCTTTCAAACACAGAAATTGTTAATAAATTCTGCTTTGATTCTGTTACTCATACAAAAAGAATAAAAATTTCTAAAACTTTGGATTAACAGCATGAATAGCAAATATTTCAAGCATAACAATTTCCAAAGAACAATCCCACAAAACACAGAAATTTATTTCTTCAAGGGAAAGGTGTTTTGATTTCTAAACTATTGCCATTTCAAATTAAGTCTCTTGTGTGCTTAAGATAATAATAACAAAAAGTTTAATTTCTGCCACTTTTGAAAGTAATTTCAGGACTTCAGATATTGCCAAAATGACAAGTTTCTCCTAGCTGCCAGAACAATAAACCACTTAAATATTTGGAGCTTGACCAAAAAATGAAGTGACATTAACTATGTGTTTTCAGTAGGGAACTTAAAGAATAGCAGTATAATTCTCGCCACTTTCTCAATCTTTGGGGAATCATCCGTGATTCTTGGTTCAAGTCTGTGTAGCCTGCTGAAAAATTAAGGTATTAAAACTTTTGGATGAAGGATAGTTTGCTTTTGGTTCTATTCTAGTTTAAGTTTGAGATGTCAACAAGCTCCTTAAACAATCTCAAACATTTATAAGCAAACTAAGGAGTGGAACTTAATGCAAAAGAGTAGGGAGGTAATAACTAAAAGTTTAAATTTTGTATCTGTATACATAATGTAGACACATCATATAAGTTGTGCTATAGACGTGAAAGAAATTTTTTGTTTAAACATGATGGTATATGTGGCAGAAAAGATTTATTTTAAATACTAAATGTAGCATTTTTTTCTAAACTAGAATACTAATTAACTTAGTGGACCAGGACAGTGTGAAGTAGTGTCTCATGAGGATGACTACATGGCACAGTGTCTTTTGTGTGGTCTGCAACTGTAGACACAAATGTCTTAATCAGAGGCCACTCTTGCACCCTTGCAAAAACCAAACTAAGAAGGGTGCAGAATTAAAGAGTTTTCCAAAAATATTTTGAGCAGCTGATGTGGCTTCAAAATACTACCTGCAGGTTGCAGTTAGGGCTAATAAACCAGAATTACTTGACATAACGTATAGGCTCAAAAGGAAATATTCTTATTCCTGGAAAGGCCATTAACAAGAGTTAAGTGATTGATATGCCTTTTAAACATCCCAGAATATTTTAGTTTTTTATATAAATGACTTAGTAAAGAGAAAGTAGTACTCCTTTCCCAGGGGATGCATGAAAGTCTTGATGGAGGAGATAAAAACACTGTTCTGTGTCTGTAATTATTGCTTCTGGTGACTGGCTAGTTCTTTGGGGTTTTTTGTAGGCATGTGTTTTTTTGGGGTGGGGTGGTTTTTGTTTGGATTTGTTTGTTGGTTTTGTTGCTGTAGTAATTGTTTGGGTTTTGCTTTGGGGGTTGTGAGGTTTGTAGTTGTTTTTTGTTTAATGCTAAGCCTTTAGAAAATACTTTATTCATTAAAAAAAAAAAAATTCACACAGCTATTTGTTTTACCTTTCACAGTTCAGCAGCAAACACTATTTTCTCTGCTTTCCTCTATCACATGTGCATAAGCCCTATGCACTTTAAAGTACCATCATTTTAACATTCTTCTTTAAGTTTATCAGCAT
Organism: Cettia cetti; assembly: GCA_013401135.1. Classification (NCBI taxonomy): domain Eukaryota; kingdom Metazoa; phylum Chordata; class Aves; order Passeriformes; family Sylviidae; genus Cettia; species Cettia cetti. The sequence goes on from VZUI01002240.1 coordinate 20,017, forward strand.
AATTTTTTTCTTATATTCAAAGGATGAATCAGCTTTATTAAGACTCTTCTCAAATGTAATTTAGCACATGGCAACAGAGATTTTCAGAGAGTAGTTTTAAAAGAAACTACAGTGGAGTATGAGCAAGTTCAAAGTTAAGACGCAAGGGCCACTGAATCAAAAAAAACAAATTATAAGATGGGAATGTATTTACAAGGTATTATAGATTTTTTTTTTTTTACAAAAAATCATCGAAGAAGGAATTACTTTTCCTGTTGGAAACCATTGAACTAATTGAAGTATACATGTAAAAACAAAGTGTCAACAACTAGGAAGTTTTCCTTAAACAAAGGTATAGAAGATGGCTGAAGTGCTATGGCTATTCCGTCTCCTTCATTATTTCACCCAATTTCCTGACAGAAAATTCTGTGGTTCACAGCAGGCAAGTCTGTTTCTGCTTGGCAAAACTGAGACGTGTGGCCAGTCTAACTACCCTCATTACCCCTAAACATGAATAAGGAACCTATCTCCAAACCCACTGGAAAATTCAGTATCACAAAAATTTTGAATAAAATTTCCAAGTTGCAACAATAGCCTCATAATATTGGAAAGGTAAAATCAAAGTATTAGATGTGAAGATTACTATGGAGAATGTATATTAATTGAGGGTGCCAATACATCATTTTATTGAGCAAACAAAGCAGTGCAAAAGGCTTGCAATGCATCATGGAGAAAGGCAACAGTAACCAGTGTAAGTGTAATGCCTGCAGATCATCCATTTTCCAGGGGCTACCTTATTAGCAGTCAGGTGCTCAGACTTCCAGATGGTTGTTGGAAAAGCTGAAATTAGTTCACTAATCCCCATCAACTCATTCCTCTGCTCTCCCATTTAATGGTGTTTTCATTAAAGATGCAGATTTATGACTTGGAAACGCATTCCAGATCCACGTGAGGGAATCAAGTGCTCAGTGTTTGATACCTCTTTTGGTGAGGTTTGGGGTCAGGAAGTATAGAGACAAGGAAATCTGTTGCAGGTTGCTTTTCAGTTTCCATTTTATGAAAGGATGGATGCACTTCACTAATGCCAATCCAAAGAGATTCTTCCCAATTTAAGTCAGAGATAGCCTTCATACTTCCACATTCCAGATAGTGGCAAAAACTTTTTAATTTTGTTTTGATAGAGGGTTTTCCACCAGCCACCCCCCTTTCTTTGTGTTATGGCCACATCCATGACTGGGCTCTTGTTTCCAGGTGATGATCAGTATTGCCCCCTTGGCAGTATGTTAAATGACTGAAAGAGGTTCATAAGAAAAATACAATACTGACATTGGAAGAAGTAAATGCAAGATAAGGTACCTTTTAGATTATTTGGTTGTGACTACCAGCTCATCTTTAGAGTATAAACTTGGGCTTGAATTCACTGATTACCTTTTTCTGGTTTGTACGTGATTTCAGTGCATGAATATGCACATTAAATTTTAATGTGCCTATATTCCAATTGCAAATACCATGTAAATTTATACCCAGTTAACTTGTCTATGGTGACCATTTCCAAGTCCTAGTCCTGTTTTAGCCACATGTTGTATTTATGTCAGCTGCTCCCCCCAGATATCTCTAGCTGCCTTCTTAGTTCAAGGGAGAATCGTTTATTACTGCTCTACACCAGCACATCTAATGCTTACTACAAAACACACTAGTTCACATAGCTCTGTCTCACAGAGGATATATTCATCATCTAGGATGTGCTCTCTCTTGCCTCTCATGGATCTGTACAGGAAGGGAAATAGGATCACAGGTGCTTTGCAGCTTGGTTTAAGGAAATCATGTTTGATCAGCAAGAAGATGACTGTTACTGCAAGGTTTTGTCACACAGCTAGGGATGATATACACATTTCTGTACCTGAGTAAGACTGAACAATAGTAATACTGATTATACACCACCTTTGAGAACAAAACAATTGCTAAAACAAATCCATGATCATCACATGTGTTTTGAATATCTAATTATGCAAAGAAAACTCTAAAAATAATTTTTAAAATTCATTTTTCTGGTCATATGCTTCACTTCATAGTTATAACTATAGCCAGTAACAAAAACAAAAAAAAAAAATCATTGCAGAAGACAGTAGATTTAGAAACATTTAAATTGCACAGCTTTAGAAATAAAATGTTGATGCTCTCTCCCTCTCAGCAGAACCAAAACCTCACTTTGCATTAATGGATGATGATATTCAGACTGTTACAAGGAATGTATAATCAAAATATAGGCTTCATGAGTCCCTGAAATTCACTTTTAATGTCATGTCAGAGTTATAAAGCTGACTGAAGAAAGCTTTTAAGATGAGTTAAGGTCATTTAAGAGAACAGCTGTGGACCTCTGACCTCTGCTACCACAATGCCAAGGGTAGGTGAGGTTTTCTATAAGGAAGCTCTAGTGCATGTATGGTGTGACATAGCATAATCTGCCTTTTCTAGGGACTGAGATTCTAGTAATATTTAATGGACAGATAGAGTGTTTTCCTTCTCAGGATTCTTGTTTTACATCTATTCTCAGGACTTAAATTCACAATTGAATTGATATGATCCACAACTGCAGTGACCAGAAGTTACTGTTGATGTGAGATGCTTTGCAGTTCTTTTGCAGTACACACCATTGGATAACCTAACATAATCCTACAACTAGAAAGTAAAAACTAATTCTAGTCTATTGCAAAAAATAACTTCATATGAAGACTTCTATTAGTTGTTACCATCAATGACTAGCAGGTTGCCATGAGTCATTCAGGTGAAAAAGATTTATACTCTTCTAATTTCCTCGTTTATTAAAACGATCATAATATATTGGAATATATTGCTCCTGTTTTGATTTATTTTCTTTTAGGTAGAGACACAGCCAAAAGACAACCTTTTTCATTTTATACTTACTTCTTAAAATGTTTTGGTGTGAGATGAAGGTGTATAAGAAGGGATTTACAAGGAACAGTTTTGAAAGAAGCAGAAATCCCTACTTAGGATGGTCTAAAAAAGGGCAAAGAAACTCTGAGAACAGTAAAAATGTATTCTATCCCTCATGATGGTCCTTGCGTCCTCATATTTTAGCATATATTTTTGTTGTCATATAACAGGACCCCATTATATAAGGCCTGTACCATGACTTGAGTATACACCTATGTCTCTACCTATCTGATTAGACCTTAAACCAGGATAGCCACCAGCTGTAGAAGACTACAAAAGAAGTGCTTTAATCTGTGAATCCTGAGCCAGGGAAGAAGCCTAAATCCTGAAAATACTAAAGACCCCACATAAATAAATTAACTTCTGATACAGGATAAAGAGGTGCTTGCTAGTAGTCAGTTCAGAAATACTGGGTATCCGCATTAATTCTACAGGAAAATTTTGTAGGAACCTCTTTTCTGAAAAGGAAAATTGATACAGGAAGTTTTGTCTTTTCAGGTACCACTGCTGCTGTTGACTGTTATCCTTTACACTTCTGTGTCAATACTCCTGAACTGGCCCCAGTGCCGAAGGAAAAAGACTTACTCTCCTGTTATCAATGAGACTACTCATTGCATCAGCCACATTTATTAATTGGGCTATTTTAACTATGGGAAAGCTGTGAATGTATTTGAAGGATAAAACAACCTGCATCAGTTTGCCAAGGAATAAAAACTTAGTGATGAAGAGCAGAAAGGAAAGGAAAAGATTATGTAAAAGAGGTAATATGCACAGACTGGAAAGAGCCAATAGTGTGATAAACAAGAAAGTCAAGATAATACTTGGTTATGGACAGAGATCCTACAAGAGGATGATCAGTTAAGGGCACAGATACTATCTGGATTGGATGATTAGTTGTATATCCAGTTTGTTGGGTTGTGTGACAAGATAAAGACAAGATTAATGTTAATAACTTGACATCTGTGATATATTGGTGCTTGATCAGGAGGCAATTTCCATAAGAGGTCTAAAATTTGTTGGTTCTGGGGTTTGGTACCTTATTTTAATTAATTCCTGTGCTTCAGGGCCTTTGCTCCTCACCTGCTGACACCAGAATATTTCATTTCTGTGACTTAATCTTTTTCTGTTGCTATTTTGTTTGGCTGGTTGGTTTGGTTTGATATTGTTTTCCTCTTATTTTTTCTGCTTGAAGCTCTGGAGATTATTGGCAGGTGAAAATGGGATGTGTGGTGCTTTTAGTGTTGTTGCAAAGCCTGTCAAGTGCTCAGCTATCTTCTGTGCTCAAGAAAGGAGAGCTAACAGTGGATGGGATGAACTGAAACTTGCAACAGTGAAATCGTTTACCTTTTCCTGCAACATGTCATCTTTTCTTTCCATTATGAAGAAATACTAGCTAAGACATTCCTTTAGTACTTTAGCCCTTAAATGGACATACCTTAACTTTTCTTCTTTCACCTTAAGGCCTACTACTTTTTCTGTCACTAGTGATGTTTGATGAGACTTCAGCTTCATTTCAGGAAGTGCTCTGTGCACTGTTCCAGATTAAAGGCTGTTGCACTGATACGTGCAATTGCCAACATCTAAAACCTTTCCTAAAGACCCTCCTGATTCTTTTTTCTGCTCAGATACATCTTGACCTAAGGGGTTTTTTGGGTCATAGGTGCTGTGACTGTGCTAATGGGGGATGCTGGACCTTTTATAGCTCTGTGGGAAGACAGAGTCCTAAGTGTTCCTTGAGGAATTTTTAAGAAGTTCTTGATTCAAACAGTCCACAGTGCAATATTCTAGGATTGAATTTATCACCACCAAGAAGTTTGAGTTCTTAGGGATGAGCTGAACTTGAATCATTATTGCCAATCACTTCTGTGATATGTCTGAGATAATGGCAATTTGATTTTATTGAGTGGTTCACATAGGAATTAAATTCCAGCATAAAGCTGCTGGCTTAAGCCAGAAATCTTTATTTGCTAGGTCACTACTACTATATGTGCTACTATTATGCAAGATTTCTCCAATGAAAATTCCTCAGACTGAAAACTACATTTCTGCCTAATGGGTTCTAAATTATACATAAACTGTGCAATTTTCAGATGCAATGCAAATTCTTCTGTCACAATGTCTTGTAATATGGAGGCTGTTTCCATTAAAGTGACATTTCTTTACAGATGGACTACAGTACCTTCAGTTTCAAAAACATACTCTTGTAGTGCTATCATATACCAACTAAGATTTTTTAAAATATTTCTGCTTGTCTTTATCTTGTTTAACAGTGATACACACTGTTAGAAAAGAGTGGACTCTTCTATTGAAAACATTTGATTCTGGGATTTATATAAAAAATGAAACACAAAATATATTAAGATCTCACCATTCACCTTCATGAATTTATGCATTGTCTGATTTTTTTATTATTTTGTAACCCAGTAATGTGTTTACATAACTGTGCCAGCATGTGGCACCATGGACAGGTATCTCCCTCTTCTACATTGGCAAAAATGTAAGCTGCTGCTGACAGCCATTGGCATTATCCCCCATTAAAGGGTAAGGGAGATGGGCATTTCAGCCCAAATTTCAATTAAGTCTTGAAAAATAAAAAACCCCAACAATAACAAAACCCCTATCTTACTAAAGTTTAGAGATTATATCTAAAAATTAGGTGGGGTTTTTTTGTTTTGTTTTGGGTTTTTTTGCGAGAGGTAATTATGATAGACTCAGTAATCTGATCTGTTGGGAGATCCGTGAATAGATTTGGCTCTGATGACTGTAAACTAGGGGACTGGTTCTTTATTAGTGCAGGTATACATGGAAAAAAATACCTGGCCATGGAGCAATGTAAATTACTTCTGTGTGCACCAGTCTCAGAAATAATAGCTTTTCCCAGGGGAAATAAATAAGGATTTTGATTCGGCCTCAGAATTCTATGTCTGTAACCCTGCCATGGTAAGCAGCACCCACACATTGAGTTATGTTGACAACCATAGGCAACATCAAATAATTGTGCTCTTTCTTTCTCTACAGTACACTCTGTAAGTAAATTGGGACTTGGTCAACAAACAGTTTTCCCAGGGACTTCTTAGATGCTCTTTTATCTATGCTATACTGTTCTCAAATACAAAGCTAAATGGAATTGTCATGAAGCTGATACCACCCCTGGTATTCAAATCAAGAACTAACTCAGTATAGTTACAGCAAAAAGTATGATCTGGAGGGTGCCTTGCTCTCTTTATGTAGGACAGAACTGATTGTGAAAGTCTGCTTTGCAAATCAGCTGAGTAAAGTCTTAGGGAGTCAGCAGTCTCTTTTCCTTTTGCGTGTCATCTAAAAAAAGGACTCCTAAAGGACTAAGAAGGAAAATGTAGGTAAAAGTCCCTTTTCCCTCCAGCTGTAGGCTGTGTATTGGAAAGTGGTACCAATTTCAGCATGTTTTTTTCTCTGCGTTGATTCAGAGCACTGTGTACTCTGTTTTACGTATCTCTGTGTAAGTTGAATTCACAAGAACTTGAATTTTCAAGAGCATCTTGGCACTGAAACCCCTGTGGGTATGTATTCTTTGGTGGAGATCAGTCTTTAAATCATATTTTATCAAGGAAGCAAGTATGACATTCTAAATGGCATTCTATTATGCTATTATTTTAATGAAATCTGAACTATATGCAGAAGTTCAAAGCTTCAGGGAAGTGATGAAAAGGAAGTACACAGTACAAACTTCTACAACACGTATTAATGTGACATTTTTTTCTGATAATATGGTTCATTTCACATTACAGCCTTATCAGGTTTGGTGTTTTTAATTTTTATTTTTATCTTCCTTTGATGCTGATTTGATGTTGACACTTAGCTTTTATGTGCTTATCCATCTATTCTGGTTTGTATTTGCAGCAACTCTCCACTACTTTTATTCTTATTCATTTGCATCTGTTATTAATAGCAGATGGGATAGAGAGGAACATAATCGTGTGATTCAGCAGCAGTCATGTCTGTTTGATCAGCAGCATCTGACACAGCATGCATTTACTGCATGATTGCACTGTCATGTTCAACACAAATGATGGATCACTGCTTCAAATCAGTTTTCAGTACTTGTTCATTGTATACAATACTAAATAGTACTTTTCTTACAGCCACTCATCAAAAATTTCTGACCATAGTTACAATTCAGCCAGTGCTATTGTGGTTCTCAGTCAAAATATTGATTGAAGTTCATTCCTCCTAGGATGGCTGATGTATCAGTTTTAGTTTGTAATTACAATCTCACACGAATCTACTGTTGTAAACTCTCACTTAAAAGAGTTTTAAACCTAAAGAAGGCATTGTTGCTGACTGATATAGGTCTACGACATTTTTTCTTACGGTAGATATACTCATTTAATAATCAATGATTATTAAAAATAAATTTACTTGAATAAATGTGTTTTCTGTTCCCCCTGATTTTTTTCAAATGCACCAGATTGTATTTATCTGAGGTGTTTGAATTTCAGAAATATTATTTTATATTTGTCTTCATCAGTGAAATATAAAATATCATATTTCAAAGTACAGTTTCATTTCTTCCTTTTCAAGTGTACTTAAATATCTTAAAAAAATCTTAGCAAAAAGAAATCTCGTGAACTTTAAAGGTTATGTCTATACCACAAAATAAATCAGGCAGGAATATGTCTTAAGGCTCAGAGGACACGTGGTGGGACGCGGCTCCCATGATGTACAGCTGAAGAGTGAGCCCCTCCCAGCAGGGAAGATTTGCACACAAGCGGCTGCTGGGGAAATTCTTTCACCATCCACTCAGCTATTCCAGGATGATGCATCTACTCTAACAGGTTACAAGGTAGTGCTTCTGGGGGAGTGGAGCTTGGTCACATAAGATGTTAAGTGACTACATTGGTCCCTGGCGTAGTTCTGTCACAACATTCTCCTGGACAATACCAAAGCACAGTCTGGAAAATCCCCCACACTGAGACCTGCTCCTGTCCTGGAGCCAAGTGAAATGTGCAGCCTTGTTTTATATGGACTGCAGAGGGCAGACTCCAGGGCCAGGTTGCTTCAGTTCCTGGGGCAATACCAGGGCCCAAACACTAGCAAAGAGCACGTAAACAGCTTAGCAATACAGGTGTGTCTGTTAGTGTCTGAGACAGCACAATACACAAAAACTGCACAAGCAATTAGCAGAGGGTCCTGCTGTGTATGATTGTAAAGGAAATGCAATGGAAAATTAATGTGCTATTTAAGATGCTGCAAAGATGATTAATTTAATTCTTTCAGATATAAACCCAAGAAACTCAGATACAGTCTCTTAAGACCTGCATATACTTGAAGCTTTAATTATTTCAATGCTGTTCATTTCAGCTCATATCTTATGATTAATATTTATAGTGGGGAAATGTAAGATGGAACAGTTGATTAATAACTCCAAGGTTGTGGGTTCAGTCCCCCTATGAGGCATTTACTTAAGAGTTGGACAGGATCCTTTTGGATTCCTTCCAATTCCAAATATTCTCTGAACCTATGAATCATGTCAGAGATGCTGGACAGAACCTGGAGACAGGAACACTTCAGTTTTAAGAGTGGAGACTGAGAAAAGATACTTAGCTTAACTCTTAAGTTCTGTTTATTACAAGGGAATTAAAATATAATAACCAGATGTGTGGGGTGAACCAAATGGAAATGAAAGAGGTGAAATCAACTTCTCTGTTCCACTCTCTTTCACTCTTTTCTCAGGAGTTTCTCAGTTTTCACTTGTTTTGTAGATAATATCTGCTTGTTACCTCCCAATCCTTTTCTGCTCCCTAGAACCTACTTCCAGCTGAGCCTGATATTTTCCTGAGAACACTTCAGAAATTTCCTTGCTTAGCAGCCTGCTGAATAGCGATGGAGTTCTGAAACCATGACCAAACAAATGAAATGTGTTGTCTGTCACAAATCATTTACCAGGAATAATGAGTTAACTTTGCAGAGGAACACAGACATTGTTAAACTGAACTTAAAAAAAAAAAAATTAAAAAAAAAATTAAAAAATCCCAATTTTAAAGGAAGAGAAACAATGACTCAGAGTTTGGCCATCCATCTAAATACAGATGATAGATGTGCATGAGAAGAAATAATAGCTGCTGCTTCAAAACTGTGAACCCCTGTCTTCTCTTCCTCCCAGGCCCTGTTCCTCCTCAGACACAGATGTCAGCGGGAAAAAAAAAGCATTTTAAATCTGCATAAGGAAGGATGTTATAAATAGGAAAGAAGGAAGTCTAATTTAAGGTTACATTTCATACATGGGGACTTGGATCAGGTGATAAGGACAAGCCTGAGACCTTTCACTCCTTTTGTTTATTGAAGGTGAGCTTGTGGTCTTGTAAGGAACCAGGGAAGAATTAGCAATGGTGTTGGGCTGATTCTGTTTAGACTTTTAGGCTTTGATGGCAAAAAAAAAAAAAATTAAAACTGACTGGAGTTATAGTGCCATAATAGATCATGATATATGCAATAGGTACTGGCAGAGCCCTTTTGAAAACAGTTTATTATTTCAATAATACTTACTTCTCTTACTGCAGCTTTTGGTTTTTTTAAGTGTATGATTTATAGAAGTCTCCGTTAGAACTGAAAAGCTTTGTGACATTGATGGAAGAAATAATCAGATATTTCAATAACTAGCTTCAGGCAAACAATATGTGTGATTCCTGGAAACTCTTCAATGAAGGGACATTTTGCATTGCACTTCTTTCCCACTCTTGGCTCAAATATTTTATATAATTTTGCCTTGAGTGAATATAAATTGTTAATTTAACTATAGTAGTTGCATTAATGTCATTGCATATTATGGCAGAACAAGACATATCCCAAGGGTGAGGAAGAGTTAGAATTGATTGAACTCCTTTGAACATTGCACAAAAAAAAAAAAAGGAATTCTTCATATATACAAATTTTTAGAGCTACTTCAAGCCATAGAAATTACTAGAACATAGCAAATAAATACTAGCGAAGTTTGCTGTATATTCTTCCCTAACTTTGGCTGTGATTAGACATAGTAATAACTTCAAAAACTAAATTTATGTGCTAGTTTGTTTTGGTTTTTTTAAAATATTTAAAGTATATGCAGCAGGATAAAGTATGTATAGTAGGATGACTGTCCAGAGACTGTGTTTGTAAAAGAGATAGCTACTGGGTGAAGATGGACACCTGGGGCTTATCTCAATACCAGTGAATTTAAGGGTGCAGAGACCTCGGTACTGAGTCTTGATTGTATAGTTAGAGTAATACTATGGTCCCATGTGTGACTTCTGTATCCAGTCAAATAATTCCTGGCACAGCTCAAAAGAACATTTCAGAGGCAATTTGGAGGTCATCATCTTCTTTTGTATTGTGCTACTTAGCTTAAGGGCCATAAAAAAAAAGGCTGTGGCATGATTACTTTACTTGTATATGTAGCACTTGTAGTATTGGAACACAGTTAATTATTAATATTCTTTCATGCTTTCTGACTAGTATTGTAATAAAACTTATCAGAGAATGAAGACTTAAAATAATTCCTTGTAGCCTTGCTTTCCAGTCTCCTAGTTTTTGGAGTCAGAACTTTCACACACTTTAATGTAAACAAAGCAATGTTTTCCTGTAGTTATCTATATAGTTTACATTCCTTTCTGTAGAAAGGACAATTGATGGACTCTTTCTAAGACCAGTGGAATTGAAGAGGTTGAACCTCAGTCTTCCAATGTGGTCTCTTCTCTAGCAATCTATATAAGCTGTAAGAAAAATTAAACTTCTTCTTTTCCCACTTCGACTCTGTGGTGGTCACTGCGTCTCCCCCGTGATGGTATTCTGCCACACCTCCTTAGCTACATGAAGGACCTAATAAATCTAAAAGACAGGTCTTGAGTGAGCAGCCATTAGAGTTGTAACATATAATGTCTAACAAATGAGTGTTGCTCTCTGTAACACATTAACGGGTTAAAGTGTTTTCAGTGCTTCACAAAAAAAACCTCATGCTCTAGCTCTTGCATTCTAGGTCTTACATTTATAAATAGATACCAAAAACTTGTGTCAAGTATGTCAAAGCATGTGGAAGATGATTATCTCCTTCACTGAACTTGTATGACCAAGGATTGTTTTGATGCTGAAGGGGAAATGATAAACAGGAGTACAGAGTCTGCACCTGAGGAGATGTGGGAAGCAGTGCCAAAATCCCAAAAGTCTTGAGCTACTAATTGAAGTGCCATCAAGAAATATGCACACAGAGCTTTGTAGAGGGCCACCTGGACTTTGTGACTGATAAGAAGCAGAAAACTAGGATTGTGAGGATTTGGAATATTTGCGGGAGGCTTGAGTGACTATGTAACCTTTACAAGGAATGTTTAGGGGAAGCAAATTGGGGAGATACAAAGCAGGGCAGGTGGAGGAGGGTATGAAGGAGCTAACCTTATGTAATTTAGGGCTAAATGGTGCATTTGTGTTACTGAGCCCTCTGTCAGATTACCACAGGCTGTCCTGCCTTATTTAAAGACTTTCATAACTCTGTCTGCATGATATCATTCTCCATCCTGTGTGTGTGAATATCAGCTACTGGGTAAACTGGCCTGAATGTAGTGGGTGCCAGCTATCAGGGTCTCATTGGGGTGTATTTGCCCTGTACTACAGTGTGAGCAATTGGGGGGATTGGGAGTCTTCCAGCAGCTGGAGGCAACCAGTGTGTGTCCTAAAACCCAGCTACTATAGAGGAACTAGAACAAGCCAGAGGCCCGGCACTGATGGCTTGAGTGGGACCACAGGTCACAGCCAGAGTATCTAGTGCTGGCTGCAGGGACAGTGAATGTCTGTATTACCCCCAAAACAGGAGTTCGTGGCTATTTGCCAGAAAACTCTAAGCTGAACTCTCTAGCAACTAGGAGGAGGCTCCAGATTTGGGAAAGGGTGTCAGGTGGATGGAAGGTCTGCAGAAGTTTGAGGGCAGCTATAGGTTTGGAATGCCTGTGAGACAGGTGTGTATCTGCTGGCAGTGTCCACTGGGATGGCCAGCTGGTGAGTTGGGGACCTGTGGGGTGGGAGAGTACACATGACAAGTCACATGAGTGACTTCCTGTCTCTGCCAGCCCAAGAGGAGCGGATGGTGGGAATGTTGATGTATCTGTCAGTCCTGGTAGCATTAGGCTGGGCTGTGAGTGTCTTCCTTCTCTGCAGAAGGCCCTCATTGTAGGTTTTTTGTCTATGCCTGGGGAATATGCACTTGGTTTTGCCGCTGATTGAACTTGCAAATGGGGAAGCAGCAGCTGCATCAATTGGTCCAATCAAGAGGAACCTCCAGATCATGGAGCTGTTGGAGGCAGCAGCAGCTTATAGCACCTCTGAACACCAAGTTTCATGCACTGTATATGAGGAAGGGGGGAAAAATGTTCAGTTACTCTGGTTAAAACAGTTTTTTGAAAATAAGAAGGTTAGAAAGTGTCTGTTTCTGTTCACCACTTTGATGAAAGCCATAGAGTGCAATCTGTAACCAGGAAATAGATTTCATTATTTGATGTGACTGAAGACCTTGATTGTTTGTGAAAATCATGAAATTAGGCTACAATGAATTCTAAAAGGTCTATCATGTTTGAAGAGCATTCAGAAATAGTGTAAGCTCTTACAAGCTTGGTTTTTCTTGTATTTTGTTTGTTTTAAAGGTCTAAACATAATTACTTTGGTGTTAATATAATGAGTTGGTGGTAATATAATGAATTAAATATTAAAAATGTAATTGTCGTGGTGGTCAGAGTGCCACGACCTTCCTGGAGAAGCGTCCTTAGAAGGATGTCCTGGAGGAACAGGCATGTCTGCTGCTGCTGAGTGATTTCAAGCTCTTCAGTGAAATCAGCTCTTTGGGGTAACGCTGAAGGAAGAGACTGAGCCTTCGTACGGAGTTCCACAGGAGGCTTAATTCAGCTTCCTCTTTGGAGAGGTCCAGGGATGAAGAGCCAGAGAGTTAGAGGGAGCAGGGGTTTATGTGGGAAAGACCGGGGGCAGGGTAGAACATCAGGGACAATCATCTGAGGGCTCAGGGGTAGAGCATGGGGGAAGGGCCATTGGGGTACAACAGATTAACGTAGGAACAGCAAAGCACACTGGGGATAACACTTTTGCTCTCCATAACTTGAGAAGCTAACAGTGAAGGTTACTCCCTCAAGGGGATTGTGGTATGCCTGAGCCTAAGGGCTGTCCTCTCTCCAGGGAAACAAGGCTAATTTATAGTCTGGCATATCATCATCCACATGTAATCATTAAGATAATCTGTATGCTGGACAAGGTTGTGCCACAGCCTCCTGAAGAGTTGACACTTTGGGCACTTGAACTTCTTGGTGTCAGTCATCTGTTCAGCAAAGAATGCCTCTGCATGACTGACGATTCTCATGTTAGCACAGGATTGACTGTGCAGCTCTTTAAACATGTTGTGACAGAAACAATCTGAGCCAGCTTCAGTGGGGTTTACATATTAAATTACTGATGTCAAGCCTCAACAGTGCCTACTGAAGAAAATATAATGCTCTTGTACGGCCCTCATATTGAGGGAGAAAATAAAGGAATATGTCTTTGCTTCTGCTATTCTCATGGTGATAAGCAATTAGAAATTTGTAAATATAGAATCAAGAGAAGGATCTTTTTATCTCAGAAGCATAAACTACAATATTAAAATATTCTGGTGCTTCACTAATTGCATGAAACACAAATTTTATCAATATTAAGTTCTATTGATATATAACTTTTCAGAGAGGGGTTGTGGCCTAATTTAGACTGCTTGCTACTGAACAGATATGCTGGATCTGTGATTGGATTTGTAGAGTGTCAGTCCCCTGGTAGTAAAGAACAGGCCACGGCAGTAAACTGAAGGTTAAACTGCTTTCAAGAGAGATTCAGGAGAGAACCATTCACCTGTGAGACAAGTTCTGAGAATAATGGTATAAAATTAGTGAAGCTTGTGTATTTCTCCAAGTGTTACTGATATCTTACCTAAATCAGTTTCCTTAATGGGAAAAAAAAAAAAAAAAAAAAAAAAAAAAAAGG
>VZUI01002240.1:33997-56425 GCA_013401135.1 Cettia cetti
AAAAAAAAAAAAAAAAAAAAAAAAAAAAAAAAAAGGTGGGAGAATGGACAAACCCTCATCCCAAACAAATCAGAGAAAAAAATCCTAAAGAGAGGAAACACAAAAGAGTTTGACTAATTTGCAATCCAAAGCAAGCTATGTGTTTTTGGCATTCTCAGGGGTGCAATAGACAAAGAAGGTGCCCTGAGATGAAAGTACAGCATTTGTCTGTGGAGATGTCGTAAAGTTACTGAAAACACTTGCCTGAGATGGGCTTCCTTTTGATCAGAGTTAGATCCTTTGGAGGAGTCATTGATACAAACTGGGGTTTGGGTTGTGTTGTAGAAAAATTTTGGATCCTAAACGCCAGACAGAGTATGAGAAAGAGGTGAACATCTTCATATGAAAATTAAGCCGTATGCTGTTGAGATACAGTGCTACAATAGCCACCTGAGAAAGCACAGCATATGTTTAACACTTTTGAAGGGGATTGAGACAAATGAGGGCAGCTGGGATGCAGAATCTTCTCCTGAATGATGAAAAATATTCCTTCTAAAATGTGATGAAGTCTTGCTCTTTTATTTCAAATGGAAGTGACTTCAGCTGTGTTGTACTACCCTAAAGAATGTAATATTTAGTGAAATTCACTCCTTGGAACATGTGTCTGAATCTGTTTGGACTGTTCTTCTCAATTAGCTGTTAGCCACCTCTGCTGTGTCTGAAGCTGAGTTGATTCTACCTTAAAAATTAATTCAAAATCAACCAAAGAGTGTAGAGGAGACTGCAGAAGTAGGTAAGCTTTAGAGCCATGCTTCTGGTACTCTCTCTTTTCTTCCTGTACTACTTCTGTATTGGCTTCTGCCACGTAACAGTGATTTGGCAGAAGAGCTACAATTACCTTTATCCAAATAAAGGTTAGATTACTAAGGCAGTAAAACTGAATTCACTCCAGCTCAAACGGGGCTAGAGGGGCTTGAAATTAGGGAATTTGACTTCCTGGAAGAGTCTTTCTTTGGATAAATGAAATTATGTAGTTTTGGAATTTCTTTTTCTTTTCAAATCTGTTATTAAGAAAATAAAGTAAAATACACTTTTTTTTTTGGTAGCCCAGTTGCCCTATGACATTGTTAGAGCATTCTTATCAGCCCATCCAAAGGAATAAGTATAGAAATAGCTGGTTTCTTTATTAGGTGGGGAAAGTGAAGGAGAAATATTACAGGCTGCTTACATGGGAAAATTGAGTAAGTATATGGAAGTGTGACTTTAATAACTTTAGTACGACTTTAAAATCCATCACAGAAGTAACTAGTGAATTTTATCTCTAGGAAATAAGCTTTTTCATGAGGTATTTTATTTTCCTGATGGTTGGCAGTACTGTCTTAATCCTGTTCCAAAGCAGCCAGCAAAATGTAGTGCTCAATCCAATCGATGTTCTTTCTCATGACAGAGCGGAGTAATAATAACACCTGTGTCTGATGTAAAACTGTGCCATGAAGCAAGCAGTATTCCTTTGTAGAGCAGTCCTGGTTTTGTTAAAGGTTTGTGCTATAAATTGTTGCAGGAAAACCTCCAGTCTATCTCTATAGGTACATTCCTGTGTTCAGCCAGGTTCAGTGCAAACAATAGAAATAAGAATTTGAACTTACCCTTCTCTGCTTGAGAACACTATAAACTGCAGGTGTAGTTGCAGAGAAGAAAAGGGAGTTGTAGCTGCAAGCTGGTGCTTCTAAGAAAAAGATGCTTTCATTTCAAGCAAAATTCACATTGTAAAAATAGCAAGGTTTTACTGTGAACTTCAGAAACTGCATTGGTAAGGATTTTTTTTAAAAAATTTTGATTTAATGACAAAATAGCAAGTTTACATTGCTTGTATGTTCATAAAATTTACATTTGAACCTCTTATAGTACCAGAAATTTTAATATTTCCCTGTATAAGTATGCTGCAATGTAAACAAAATTGTCATGTAGCAGATTTTATATAAATAAATGCAAGCAGTTAAAATGAAGTATTAAATCAAGCCAAGGCAATGGTCATTCATTCTTTATGCATTTCCTGCTGCCAGTGTTGAGGTAATAACATGAATATATGGGTATAAAAGACTTTTCTCAAATCTTGTGTAAAATTTCAAATGTGAAAGGCTCTTATTTATTAAAAATTCTTTAATTGTACCTATGACTGTTGTTGCAACTAGCCCTCTAGTAACACCAGCAGCATGTCGTTTAGCTAGACACCTTGTAAAATCTGAATGATTTTCCAAAACATACGTAATTACACAAAGACTTCTCTTTTGGATATTAGCCTGTTCCTTCTGTGTATTACTCAGGGCCTAGTCTCAGTTTTGTTAATTTTTCCTTAGTGAGAGAGACCTTTTAGTATTTGTTTGTTCCTGGCTTTACAGCAATTAAGTTAGGGATGTTTAAGGTGATTCTCTGAGGAATCAAAAGCAGGGTAATACCATGCATGCGCTGATCAGAAATGGCATGACAGGAAATCTGCTGTTAAATTGTGTCATGGGGATATTTATTCACAAAAAACCCCCCACGTATCTCTGCTCCAGCCAGCTCCATTTCTCTGGTTGGCAGAATGAGTCAGAACTAACTTAATACACAACACCTTGCTATGGTTTAGCCCCAGCAAGTAACTGAGCCCACACAGCTACTAGCTTGTTTGCTGACCCCGGTGGGATGGATAGAGAGTAATGGTGAGACAGTTTGGGTTGAGACAGTTTAATAAGTAAAGCAAAGATGCATACACAAGCAAAGCAAAATAAGGAATTAATTCACCACTTCCCATATTCATGCCATCTCCAGGAAAGCAGGGCTCACATGTGCAATGCTGATTTGGGATGACAAAAGCCATCACTCTGAAGATCCCCTGCCTCCTCCTTCCTCTCCCCTCTTTATATGATGAACATGATGCCATATGGTGTGGAACATCCCTGGGGTCAGCTGGGACCAGCTGTCCTGGCTGTATCCTCTCCCAGCTTCTTGTGCACCCACAGCCTGCTTGAAGTAGTGTGAGGAGCAGAAAGGGCCTTGACTCTGTGCAAGCACTCCTCAGCAATAGCTAAAATGTCCCTGATATAGCAACACTATCTTCAGCACAAATCCAAAACATACCAGCTACTATGAAAAAAAATTAGTTTTTTTGACTTTATGCAAGTCAAAACCTCAAGCATACCACCTAAAGTTCCCATTCATTTCAATGGTACCAAGTTCTCAGTAAAAAATCATACGCAAAGTATTGTTTTCCTAATCGTGTCTTTAATTAACTTATTTTGACTTTATTGTAAGTATTATTTTGAAGTGAATGTGTGCCTGTGGGGATGCTCCTTAGGGACTTGGTTTTTTTTCTACAATAGTTTCTCATTTTACTTTAAATCTTACAGTGCATCAGCTTCCAAAATTGGAAATGCATATAGCTTTTTAACTCTAATTATAATCTGCTGAACAGTTAGATCAAATACTGGCTAGATGATGTGGCTTGTACTTTATCTGTATAATGTTGGCCTTGTTAACATGCTTTTTTTTTTTGCTAATTTATACCTCTGTATGCCTCAGAAGTTCCTTAATCATCTCTTTTAGATTGCAAGAACTACAATGAAACTTTTTGTTTTTCATAGCTTAATTGGATGGTCTGTTAGCATGCAAAGGGAACTTCTCTGTAAATGGTAGAGATGTCAAGTAATGAAGCTACAAAGTGAAATACCCTGAATTAAATCTTTCTCCCTATTGAAGGCAGTGGGATATTTGCCTTTGGAGTACTATATAGCAACATGAAAATATATAAGAAATTATAGTATAAGTACTTGGAGGGAACAAGCAACTTTTTGACACAAAAGGATAAGTGTATGGGAGGGAGTTTTCGTTGGGGCTTATTTCCTGCCCCCAACCATCTCTTGCAAAGTTTTGATTTTGTGTAGGTATTTACTTTCATTCTATCTGATCTTGTTACCTCTGACTAAGCAGTTTTCTAATAGAGTACAGAAATTACAACATATAATAATAATTCAAATAGTGCATGTATTTATAACTTAGAATACTTACAATAAAGAAATGTACAATTCAAGCTTACTCTGATATCCAATTAAATTTTGTATCACTCATTCTAGCATAGGAGTATATATTTTTCTATTCTATCAATTTGACTTGAATTTATGTATAATTTTTCTTTTCTATCAATTTGACTTGAATTTATGAATTCTAAAAATTTATTCCCAAGAAAATTTACCTTTAAAAAAAATAGTCATAGTAGTAATGGCATTAAAATACTCTCTAAATAATAAAGACACCAAAAAGTTGTATCAGCAACAGCCTGAAGAAATGTCCACCCTGAGGTGGATAAATGACCTCCTTTCCAAATCCTCAGAGACATGGGAAATAAGGAATTTAATTATTTTCTGATGCACATTCTTAAAAGTATTTTGTTGTATTTAGGATAGAGAAGCATAGGAACCAATGCCTTGTACAATTTCCCTACATGTTAGGAGGAGTAAAAAATGATTGCTGATGAATCTTATTTATCCAGACTTTTTTCTAAGAAAGAAAATAGCCATAAATTATATCTATCAGTCTTCAGTGAGTATCCATCTCTAAAATGATGCTATTCTGCTATCTCAGAGTCCCTATCTGACTTTTTTTGACTTTAAACACTTTCATCACCTTTCCTTGATAATAACAATAAGCTTACACTTCATTTACACTTACACATGATACTAGCTTCCATGAGAACTGCATTTTGCATCCATAGTTGACTATTTAAAATCCTTTCTTAGCAGTAATACACTGCGAGCTGTGCTGCACTTTTTTCTGCATTCTGGGAAAACCAGATCCTTTTTAAAACATTGTAAGATTTTGGACTAGAAACTCAGCAGGTGTAGTCCATATTCCTCATGAACTGCGGGGGTCATTGTTCAGAATGGCAGTTACAGGTTTTTCAACTTTCAAGTGTATACAAAAATCCCAGATTCTTGAAAAAAATTCTCAAATGAAAAGAGATGTCTATTTACTTAAGTATGAATTTGGAAGTATGAGAATTACCTGATAGTTTTCTTCCAATCTTCCTCTACCTTTGATGCTTTCATCTATCTGAGCCAAAACCTATTTTTAAGTAAATGAGAGTATGAGAATGTGAATCCCTTATGGAGGAAAAAATGCTGAAGCTTCTTCTTGCTCTTCTTGCTCTCTTGCTTTATTTTTTTTATTATTTTCTTTTTTTTTTATTTTTGAAGAAGTCAACACCTGGGAATGGGAAGGAGGAAATAATTTACATCACAAAATTGAAAGGGAGAAATGGTTTTTATTGCTAAATTGAACTTGGGGAAAATAATTCATCAATTCCTTCCCATCCACTGCAGATGCAGCTGATAGAAAGATTTGATAAGAAGGTACAAGTACCTTCACAGAGGAGAAAAACAGAAAAAATATTACACTGGCAGAACCTCAGCAAGAAAGACTAGCTGCGGAATATAACTAAAATTGCAAGTACAAAATTAGGTACACATTTTGACTAAAAGTACAGGAGTAAAACAGCAGTGCTTTATGCCTCTTATGTCTCTCCATTTCTGCAAGTTATATTTTACTATACAAGTCACTGGGCTCAACTAGTGTAATTACATAACACTTGGTACATTATTATAGGAGATTTGACCGTCACCTAAGATATTTGATCTAAAACATCTACAAGTCTCCTAATTTCCTATTGTAATCCTACTTTAATTTTTTTAAGAGTTAAAAAATCTTGTAAGTGGTACGTAGATTGAACCAATATTTTCCTGATAAAAAACTCCTGACAAGATCTAGAAGTTCTCAAAAGAGCTAAAAATTTTCAGAACTAAATATGATAACTGAGAAAAACTGGACGGTTGGGAGGTTTTTTTGCTTGTTTTGTGGTGCTGTCTGTCTTATCTAGTGTGTCATTCCCATTCCTTCCCTTGTGAATCTGGGCTCCAGTTTACAAACATCACGAAGGAACATTAGAATTTCTTCTAAACTCATCTGAAAATTTCATCAGTGACTGTGTATATAATGAGTAATTATATGGACAGATGATGGTAATTTATAGACACAAGACTTCACTGAAATAATGTTCACAATTGGCTGCAACTCACCAGGATGCTTCAACTTTGTTTTTGTAGGAGAAGAGAATACAGGTGACCTAATCCCTGATATGTAACAGCTGTGTTAATTACTCAATGCAGCCTCCCCCTTGATGAGTCACAGCTATAGCTAATAAAGATCAGTGTGATAAAGGAGAGTGGATTAGTTACTGAAGGGAATCGTGAATGTGAGGGTTATGAAGGAAGATGAACCTTGAGGAAGAGAGAACGAGGGGAATCATGAAAAAAAAAGGATCCTGGGGAGAGAGACTCACTGCTGTGACATCAATCTGGGTATGCAGTTAGAGCCTGTTGTTGGAACCTGCAGTCATAGTCTAGCTGGGTAACAGCCTGCATTCAGAGTCTGCAAACTGATCCAAGCAATCATATTTTAGCAGGAAATAATCAGCAGTCAGAGGCTGCAAGGGAAACCTCTACAGTAGGAGCTTGCTGCAGGCAGAGTCAGTGAATAGTTCTAGTCAGGATGGCTGAGCTGTAAAGAGGAATAAACCAGGATGCTTTTCCTGCTGTGATAAACAAGAGGTCTGTGTCTTGGCTCATTTCTACCCTCTAACAAGAGGGCTGCTGCAACAAGTTTTCAGGTTTATTACACTGTCTTGATGTTGGCCATGACACATATAATCTTGCACGGAGCCCCCATTCTTTCTTTAATGATGGGCTCAAGCAGATTGCAGAGATGTCAAGTCATCTCTTGCTGTTGTCATTTCCTTTATTGGTGTTGAATTTTTTCCCTCTTGTTGATCTTTTACATGTGATATTACTTTTTTCAACCAAACCAAATTTCCATACAGGGCATATCGCATTACTTTCTTAGCACAGTGCAATGAACAGAATTAAGAAGAAGTACTCTTCTTTTGCTGAGGAATTCAGACAATTAGTACCAAAAAAAAAAAAAAAAAAAAAAAAGGGTAAAGAAAAACAGGGAAAAAACTTAAGTACCTTATAAGCAGTGTAACACTGCTTGGAGGGATGAAAGCAAGAGGTAAGGGATTGAATGATTGCCTCCATCTGCAACCCTAGTACCGCAAGTAAGGGATTTGCTAAATCCAGTGTTTTGCCTGGACTAGTGTCCTGATTTCAGCCAAGGACAGGCCTAAGTTTTCATAGTAGCTGTAAGGGAACAGAGCCTGGAGCTGTGTGGGCATGGCTAAGAACCTAATTTTATTCAAAACTATTGCGTGTCACTGCCGGGGGTGGGGAGAAAAGGACGCTCTTCTGCAAATGGTGTTCCTTCTGATGGAATAAGGATGACAGATGCAGGAATGGTCAGGGTGGGGTGCCACCGGCTGTAAGTCTGGTCAGGTAGGGCTAGGTGAGCATTTTGTGTGTGAATCACTCTTTTTTTTTTTTTTTTTTTTTTTTTTTTTTTTTTTTTTTTCTATTCTTTTATTATTGGTGTTGTTGCAATTGCTGTTCCTTTTCTTATCTCATTGCTGTTTCCAGTTCATTGTTATCCTCTCAACCTGTCATCTTTACCCTATATGCCTCCAGTTCTCCTCTTTAGACTAATTTTAGAGTCTCAGTTAGGGATGGGGAGGAGAGGGGCACTAAATTGAGGAGTAGCGTTTCTAAACCACAAAAAACAGGCATACAAATGAGTGGGAAACAATAATACTATGAAAGTTGTAACTCCTAGCTCTCAGGCTTTATAAACATGTGGCTGTGGTTGAGACCTCTTTTGCCTTAGACCCTAATTCTAATGAAGCACAACAAATAATAAAAATGTTTCAGGATCATTAAATTTCAGCATGAGTCTTTGAAATGGACCTACAAAAAACCCTACAGGTTTGTGTTAAAGTTAAATAGTTATCTTTATGCAGACTGTCGTGAGCCTTTCGAGGTTTTTTTGCTTTACTTCTATTTTTTGTCTGTACGATTTATTGCTTACTTAAATAAAAAGGTATGAGGTCTTGGAAGAAATGAGATATCAAAGAAATATTCTGCAATTAAAACCTGTAAATAGTGTTCAGTAGGGTAGGATATTGTCCATGTTTTCCATTCATGTAATATTGTCTCTGGCCTTGTACATTGCAAAAGCTTATATGTCTTAGTGTCCCAGTAGCAGGGGAATCAGCCTGGTATGAAGGGCAAGGAATGACAAAGCATCTTTTACACAGCGCTGCCCTGCTTGGAGCTGTAAAACTGATAGGTAAATGAACTTTCCTTCTGTGAATACTTAAGCCATCAAATGCATTTTAAACTTTATGGTATATGTTAAAACTGTAAGGCTACTTTATGTAGTGCTAGAAGAAATCCTGAGTTTCCTATGTTATTTAATACCACATAAAACACAGGAAAAGGTAAGATAACAATTCTATATTTCATAAAGATTAAACAGGATCTACCTAGGTTCTGTTTTGAGAAGTCAGCTTGGGGAGTTCCTATGCAGTTTATACTCAAAAGGAGGATATACACAAAAATTTATTTTTTATCACTGTAGTGTGAATATATGTCCAGCTTTTGATGAGACCTGCAATCAATTAATCTGTGCATTGGTTATTTTGATTTAAAAGAGGTTCTGATTTACCTGTAAAAGCCATCCAAGTTTTTCAAGTTTTACTGGGCTTTCCCTTACAGCTACGTAGGTGATTCTTACTTCTTTACTGTTTATTCAGTGTTGTACTTAAAAAGAATTGTCATTCTGTTTGACAGCTGAGATTTGATTTTTACAGAATTAGTCTTATCCCCTAAAATAATAAAAGTTGATTCCATTTGCTGCAGCAGATAAGTCAAATTCTGTTTGGCCACATCCTCGACAACTGTTAATCAAACTGACAGACAAATATTCAAAGAAATCTCAAAATCAAGGTGGAATTAGAGGGAAAAATAGCCAATTACTCTTGATGTTAATAAAATATTGGATTAAAGTATACCTTACATGCTAATAATTTTAATTAATGTGAATGTACTTTTTTTTACTGTTTCCATAGTTTGATAAACAGCTATTACTACATTTCATGCCATTTTCATTGATATGGGTTTCTGATTGACACAATGTATATGTGTTTTTCAGAAATGATCTAGTAACATCTTCTTACATATTACCTTTTATAGTTTTGGGTTGGTTTTTTTTTTAATTGTCATTATTGTGTTATGAATAGTTTTTATTTTCTCTTTTTTTTTTTTTTTCTCATTTTAATTTGATTATCTCTTGAGTGTCATGCTCCCAAAAATTTGTAAGTGTGCTTATGGGGAAGTAAATTCTCCTTTGCACATTGTCTGCCAGAAATGTCATGATGGCAGCGTTGTTGTACTTGTGATGGTCAATGGGAATAAGCCAGGCACTTTTTGTGCAGCCATTTAGCCAAGTAATGAAACTATGTCAGAATTGAAGAGATTCATACAAACTTTTTGATTGAAGCCCTTTTGGAGGTCAGGATCTTGCTGAGCAAGCTTTATGCCTGCTGTTTATATATGCCTTGCCTCCTTTATTCTAAAATGGTATTTTTCTCACTTTGATATCTTGAAAAATGCTAAATACTTTCTGTTATGATCTGATAGAGTACATGGGAAATTCTGGAAGCAATAAACAATCCTGGCAAGTGTGGATGTTTTTGGTTCTTTGGGAATTTCCTTTGCCACATGCAGACCCATAGTTCAGGTGTGTGTGAGTTTC
The DNA here is from genome assembly GCA_013401135.1 of Cettia cetti. NCBI lineage: Eukaryota > Metazoa > Chordata > Aves > Passeriformes > Sylviidae > Cettia > Cettia cetti. The sequence continues at coordinate 43,712 of VZUI01002240.1, forward strand.
ATACAGTAGTAATTTAGGCTCTATAAATCAAAATTTTTCTTTGGATTTGTGTTTCATAATTTGTATCTTCAGACTTTTTCAGGTGTGAAATCTATAGATTGAATTGCTGACAGTATTATGGTATTATTACATGAAAACCACTGCCCTGGCTGTAAGAAGCAACCTACCTTGTCTTGAAAAAGAACAAGTGTTCTCAAGTTCTAGAAATGAAGTCAAGAGCAGCGAGGACAACCTGCGCTGCACGGCTGGCTGGGTCAGGGGTCAGCAGGAGCCTGGGGGAGGATGGCAATGCTGTGGGTTGTGTCCTGGGACAGGCCCAGCACTGGTATGGGTGGGGTTGGGTACAGACCCACATCAAGGCTGGGACGTCAGCAGTGCTGGCAGGAGCTCTCTGGAAAGCCCTGAGCCCTAACAGTCAGACCTTCTGCTGAGGATGCTCTTGGGGTGACTAGACTGACACCTGAAACCTGTCACTAGCTGGGCAGTGTGTTGGGAAGGGTTGCAGACTTGTGGCCATGACTGAAGTTGATCTGAAGAGGTTTAAATAATACTCTCTTCATAAACACCCAAACTCTGTGTCCTGGTTTAGGGCAAATTTGGGACAAAGCTCTCTGAATAGGGTCCCTCTGGGAAGTAAACCAGAACAACTCTTCTTTCTTGTCTGGGAAAAACTTTTTTTGCAGAAGAGTGGAAAAAATCATTTATTTAAAAAAATACCCTCAAGCATAAAGAATGGATAATATGAAACAATAAAACCCTTAGTTGTTCTGAAGCTTGCTCAGTCTCTTATCAGTTCCTCCAAAGGTCCAGGCCTCAGTGGGCTGCAGGTGCAAGCTGCCAGTGCTTCTCTGGGTTTTTCAGTTTGGGGCAGGTTTAAACAGTCCAAAGAAAAAGAAAAAAAAACAGTCCAGGGAACTTCTCTTCCTCAGCTAGCTAAACTAACTACAAGCAAAAAAAGATCTCTGTCCTGCTGCTGGTCTGTGCTGCAGACAAACACAGTCCCGAAAAAGAATGTGTAGGAGTCAGGCAGTTTTCTCAAAAACAAAATGTGCTTCTCCTTTCTCTGCTTCACTCTCAAAACTAGTCATAAAGGCATCAGAACTCGATATACAGCACAAACAGAACAGACAATTGGGAATACAAGTATCAAAAATTCACCCCAGGACACTCAGTTACAACAGAGACTTTAAATCTCCGTAGTATTAAGTCATCTTTATCTGGGAATGCGTGAGAAGAAAGAAAAGTCAGAAGAAAATACATTGACTGCACAACTCTACCCTGAAGTACATTGACTTTAGGGTCTTTATGACCAGCTTCTCTGTGCATTCGTATTTCATGTACATATGAGAATGCCAGAAGTACTTTGCCCAAAATGATTCTTTAAGTTTCATAAGATTTTTACAAAGACCCTCAGTGATAGTAGTGTCTTGATGAACCAAAATACTGATTGAGAAATTTCTCCTTGATGCCTAGCAATTACTCTTTCAACAATTATATTTTTTTACTATTTGTGTTTTCTCTGTTTAGATATCTGTATATCTGAATTTCTGACTGTGAATTCTTTGACTAAACACTTATAATTACAGATAAGCATGAGTACAAATATGACACTGCATTGGGGCTAACACGCTTCAAATAAAGGACAAACCCATAAGATTTCTAAATCTTACAAACTGTTTTGAGAAAAAAGGTTTAGTAATTATGAGATATAAAAATTAAAAATACCTTATTTTCAAATAAGATGCACATCCATGGTGCTTAGTTTTGATGTAATTGCACATCTGAAATTGAAACTCTTGAATTTTCCTTCAGATTTTGGAATGTCACCTAAGATCAAAAAAAATGTCTGTACTGTTATCTACTCCAGTCAGACAGAATTTTGTGAACTCCTACCACATTGATTGTGTTCCAGAAGAATAAGATTTACAAAATACATTTAGAGAGCTATTTTTTCAGCTCTTGGAAGTATTTTGAGGAGCAATTTAATGAGTAGTAATTCTTACAGCATTATTAGTATACTGTATTGCTTCTGCATTCAGCATCTAAAATACGTACCAACAAAATCTAAACCTGCTTTTCCAACTGTGAGAAACCATGAAGATTTTTAATATCCAAAAATGCCACATATTGGACAATAATTTGAAGTGTTATGTTGGTTTCATAGAAACTCCTTATTGTATTGTTAGGAGGTATTCCACAGCCAGCCTTGGAACTACATTAAAAATGTAGGTGAATGATGAAGGCACAGTGTGTGTGTGTCTCTTGAGTTGTTACCTATCACCTTGACAAGCTCTTTGTAAATTGAAAACTGGTTTAGCAAAAAAGAGCTGCTGTGATTACTGAACAAATATAAAGCTTTCACTTCTCTGTCATTTAACAGCTGGCAGATTACAGAGCTGGTTTTTGGGAAGAAAAATTAATAGATTAGTATCAGGAGAGAGGTACATAAAATCACTTTCTCTCCCAGGGTTTATGTGAAGCAAGTTGGTGTGCCAGGCTACCCCTTAGAGGGCAGCACCAGCAAGAACGGGTACCTTTTAGACCACAGAAATCCATGAAATGCCCTAGGTAGCTATTCAACAGGTTAGCATCTCCAGGTGACAGAGTGGTATGAAAGCCTTAGAGGAAAAAAAATAGAGCCTATTTGATCTATTTAAATTTTTTGCATTTGCATAGATATGATTATTGCTACCAGTACAGTGCAGATTTTTTCCTTGCTTTCTTCTTTCATATCCTGTGGGGATATATTTTTAGCTATTTTTTAATTTTCTATTGTTTGGATATTTAAGCAGGTAGGGATAGGTATACTTTGAAAGCAAATCTCAACAGCTTCTTGGTTATGTGTGAGAAGATTATCCTATTCCATCAGAGATGGCAGCAGAGATAATTTTATGGTTTCTCTCCTGCATAATCATTGTAAAGAGAAAGATGGTCATAATGTTTCTCTCTGTTCACTTTGGGATATATCATAGAATATTAATAAACAGGAGCAAAGTACTCTCTAACAGATAGCAAAGGAATACAACAGTGACCCCACATCCACCCAAAAGCTGAGTTCCATCTACCACAGGAGGTGCTGATACTCTTCCTTGTCTGGAATGAGTGAGAGGTTGGTACAGGCCACGTGTCCTTGTCTACAGCAGAGTATAGCCCCTGTGGGACGTGGGCAGAGACACTGACAGCCATCTATATTGTTGTTGGATGGATCACAGCACCAGTTTTTTGTTTAGGCCAAATAACACTTTCCCAAACAACTCTTAGGAATGATTCAGAAGTTGCTACAGCCTGGTGACTGTTCTGAGCAAGCAATCTGGACACAGCCATCCTGTTTTGCAGGCTCAGAAAGTTTAATAATAATGTGCCAGCTGGCCTCAGTTCCGTTCAGTTTTAGTGTACAGTGTAGTCATCATGTCTCCTTAGCCTGATCTAGTGACTCACTTGTATGTGAAGTCTCTGGAAGTGTAACACAATCTCCAGTGAAACACAGTCTTTTGGGGTTTTGAGTAGAAGAGACTTTTTTTCCAAAGATTTAGAGAACAGCCTTACCATCTTGTGTAATTGTAGTACAGAAACAAACATGAAATTAATGAGTTCTGGGACAATTTCAGTATTAAACTCTCTTTCCTTGCTTCCAGTAAATAATCTTTTAGACAAATAACAGCAGACAATCTTCTTTAGCTACACACTGAACAAGTATTGCAGTAAACTTCCTTTGATATGGCATCAGCCTCACAGATGGCTTCATTGTTTAAATAGCCACAAAACTAATTTTGCTGCCAAGACTGTGACAACACTGAGGTGTATGAAAATATCTTCTGGTATTCTATGTGCTGTTTTGTGCTTATGTTTAAAATATACAAAGACAATCAAAGTGGACAGAATGTCATAGTACATAAAAATGTTGCAAAGAATTAGTGATTTTCTTCTGGTTCTTCTGGGTTTTTTACCATTTTGATGATATTGGAGTCCCATAAGAATGGTAGAGGTGAAGAGTGCATGGAAACTTTTTTGTCTCTGTCTATATGTGTCAGTTACAGCCAGAATCTCATAAGAATAGGTAGATGAGAATCTGTCATCTCCAGACCCAGATGGTCTTGAGAGTTACTCCTCTACAGAGTAAGTTTTGATTAGACCATTATTGAACAAATAAACTACAAATTGGATCAGTATAGACTTTAGTTGGGTGCAGAACATTATTTGTGTGGACTCCAAATGGCCAGTTGTGCAAAATGAGTTTGAGAATAAGATTAAAAAAAAAAAAAAAAAAAAGGGGGAAGTTGTGATTTGTAACCACAGGTTAGGAAATCTTTGCTCATTAAGAATCACTGTGATCTAACACAAATCAAATTCAAGCCTTTGGAGCTAACTGCTTTAGAAATTTCAGAGGAATTTTACGCCAAATATTTCAGAGGGAATGTAGAAAATCTGGCCACTCACTGCCACTCTTCAGTTCTTTGCAAAGTTATTAGTTATAGGTTTCACTTCTAGCAATCTAATTCTCCTAGTAACAACCACAGGTCATCATAAGAAGACTGAACCTGTGACATTTGTGGTTTAATATTTTTATTTCTTTTTTCTGAGTATGTGTTTAATTAAAAGGATATCATGAAACTATGCCATTCATTGTCTTTTAATATAGAATGCAAACAAAATGAAGCATTTTAACACCACAGTACTTAATTTAGGTTTAAAGTGGATTTAAATTACTTCTTTTCTCTAGATTCCAGCTTTCTTGTCCCATCAGTGCAGAAGGATTTTTAGCTGAGTGCTCACACGTAATGGATAAAGGCACACCAGCCTGGCATGGGTCGAGCTTGAGGGGTTTTGAAGGAGCTTTTAATATTTCTCATGTCCAAACTTACTACAAAAAAAATCCTGAAAACCAAGAAACACTTTAGGATGGATTTGCATGATGAGCCACAGATCATTTCTAGAAATAGCACATATTATCACCCAATAAATACATGCTAAAATATATACTTAAATGACAGAGATTTCAGAAGTTCTGAAGATGCTACTTCATTTTACTGAGGAAAAAAATTAGGAAAACACAACAAAATCAAATTATTTAAGGTTTTGTTTATTCAATCCTTAAAATACTCTTTTTCTTAATGAATTAGGGTATCAAAACCAACATAATGTAAAATTGCATATGTAGGATTTTGACCTTTTTTCTGTTCTTGCTTATTCTCCTCCCATTTATGAGTGACCCCTTTTACCAGGTATTTGTTTTACCTACCATGTAAGGAATCTACTTGATTGAAAGCAGGTGTCATTAAGAAACTTTGGATTATGGCTTCATAATGCAGTTCATTTTGCTCTCTGAAGTTTTCTTCTTAATGCTCTTCATTCTTATTCCCACTCTGCAGCTAAGAAGAATCTCAGTGGTATTACCCACTGCAGCTTAGTCATCCTGCCAAACATGCAGTTGCGTGTGTTGGAGGTTTTGGGTTTTTTTCTTTTCAAAGCCAGATCAGTTATTTTCATTTATTTATAGATTGTATAAGCCACTATAAGAAAAAAGAAACCAGCTCAAAGCACTGAAAATAAGCAACAGAAAATCATGTTGTTGTGTTAAAACAGGGGTTTGGTGACAGAATCTGCTGTTTTAAAGAGCACTCTCTACCTCACCTTGGCTGGTTAAATAGAAAACATATGTTGTATATTGTGAGACATGCATAACACCAATTAATTTGGGAATCTTTTTTTCCTGCTGAAGTCATCTAAATCATGAAATTTTATAAACTTTCACCTTTCTGAACTCCCATTAAAATTGGTATTTTTATCAAGAGTACATTAACTTTTCACAGTCTATAGCTGTGGAGTGCAAAATACTCACTGTTCATTTAGGCCCATAACGTGCTGCATATTGAAATGTATGTTACTCGAGGACTTCCCAGGTAGCAAACTATTTGTAATTCTTCTATAGCTGAAGCTATTGAGATGGCGGATTCTTCTCCTGCCCTTATATTGCTATTTTTCTATACAGTCAGAGTGGTGAGCATGGTACATATCACCCTTGTTGAAGTATGAGCCTGCAAACGCTAACCAGACAGAAGTCTTCCTTACTCCCGTAGCTTTCAGATGCCATATCTAAGAACAAATGGGGACAAAGTTGAAAAAGAATTTCTGAATTTCTGTTATCACGAGAATTTCTAACAATAGAATGGGCAATAGAATGATGTATTGAACTTGGAGAGGAAAAAAAAAATCAACATTCCTTCAGGAAACTGGAAGGACTTGGACTGCAGGGGCTTGAGAACTGCAATGCTGTCATCCATACAGACTCCTGTTTCTAACTTGTGTGCAGGATAATTCTTAGCATTGACCAAGGACAAGGACAGGACAGAGCCTTTTTTCCTTTTTTTTCCTGACTCTGTATCAGTAAGGAATGTGAAGAAAAAGTTAGTGACGAGAACATTTGCTGTGCTACATTTTCAGGACTTATCTACAGGTCCCAATTCCTTCATGGGCACAGACAGGAGGCTTGTATGTCATATCAAATTCATGTTAAAAATTTGCCTCACGATTGTCTGTTAGCAAGACAAAGTTTCAAGTCTCTGGGGGCAATAGATTGCCACTTATGAAAGTGTTAAGCACAAAGAGAATAGTTTTGGCAAGCTGCGAGAATCCACAGTCCAGCTTTGATAAAAGCCACCACAGTGAGGGAGTGTTGGTGCCAGAGCAGGGAGGTTTTGTAATCTGGGTTATTTTGTAATCTGAATAAACAGCAAATCAAGGTGAAAGAAAGAAAGAAGGACAAAAGGAAAGAAAGAGAGAAAAAAAGAGTTTTGAAAGGCTACTGCCTTACTTTAATTAGTAATAAGGGTCTGCAGATATGATGGCAAGCTGGTGTTAGCTGAAGATAAGCCTCTATTAAATCATCAGTAGTGTATTGCAAAAGCTGATATTTTCCAAATTTAATTTGCCATTGCTTCTTTTCTTGTCTCTCAGTCCTATGAGGTTTTCCCTGACCTCTAAGTAGTTAGGCTTGAGAACAGAAATGTGGTACATATGCATCCTGCAGTTTGTATTTTTCAAATAAAACAGGAAATTAGATATATTGCATTAAGTTTTATCTGTTCAAATTTAAACACTTTTTTTCTTGAATGTATTTTGCTGAAAAATAAAGAATTTTGATCATATTTAACAAGCATTATTTGGAGTAGATCTACAAGATTTGTTTACAATGTTATTGCAACTTTAAAACTTAAAGAAGAGTAAGCTCATGTCATACTCTCTTAAAATCACTGTCCTTTCCTTATATGGCAGGTCTTAATAATTCAAAATTTTATTTACTAGCAAGTCTTGGCAAAAAGTGTTGGGAGCAATAAAGAGAATATTGTGACATCTATTCCCAAAACTTTTTATTCACAATTCATCTGTACAATTGTAGCATGTATCTTGTTATCTTGCCCTCAGGAAGTGTGGTCTTTTTCTTTTGTCTTTGTACCATAATTCTCAACCTGGGTCAAACAGATTCATGAGTCAAGAGATTCCAGGAAAAAAAAAAAAATTAAAAATAGCGTTCAGATTGCTAGATATGTAAAATTTATTTATACTTGCATAAGATATATGTCAATCTTTTTTAAATTCCACTGCATTTTTAATAGTAGCAGGAATATAAATAAACTTTATAGTGCAATGTATTTTCTTTCATCATTTTAGTTTACCAAGAGAAACTTGGCATGTGACTGTCTTCCATTTTTAGATGAATGTATCTTTCCATGTAAAGTGAGAAGTCAATTAACTTCCTTATTCTCTGTCAAATTCAATTTTAAGCACCTCAGTTGTCAGACCCAAACACCTGTGTCTTGACAGTCTGACAGGATAGGACATTTGCAAGTGGGCTTTTTAGACCTTTTTTCTCCAGTTATGTCAGCTACGTGAGGATGCTTCTTTATTTATTGATGACTCCTTAATATACAGGGAGTAACTGTTATTTAAAACTGTTTTAAAAATTTAAGTAAAACTAGTTACACTACCCCCTCCATATGACTCCATATGACTGCACGGAAACTACCCATTAGATTATTTTTCCACTCTGAATGCATCTCATTTTGAATTTTCTTGTAATTGTGTTTTGTTCTGCTTTTTTTTTCCTAGCCTTGCCTTCAGAGCTGGTACAATATTTATGACCTGGTGTTTGCCTTTCAGTGTCTTCATAGTGGCTGCATTTTAATCTTCATTTCTCAGATTGTGGCTGTAAAAACCTTCCAGTATTCTCTTAAAAGCTCTCCAGTTTATGGAGTCCTACTCTGCATTTGCTTCATATTCAATTACTCTAGTTTGAATATGGGTAATCAGATTTGTATGTGGGTCTTCACATGAAGTCATATCAGTTTCTTGTATTTATCCTTTTGCTTGATAAGTAACTCTTTTAACACACAGAGATATTTTTGTTTTTTACCCTTGTGTCCTTGGGCTTTCAAGGAAAGGATGGACTTTTTTTTTAAAGAATGTAGGTCTTTTGTCAAACAGGATCCTTAAAAGTGGTCAGGTTAAAAAAAGTATTTTATTGGATTTATTTGTTATCATACATGAGGTGATGAACTAGAGGTAGTCTTCCAATTACAGTTTTGTTGCTGGCAGTTTGGAAGTTTAATGCTATTGAAGGATAGTTGAGAATACAGGAGTTCCTTCTTGATAGAAGGTCTTTCTGAGAATGCAAGGGGCAGACACTGTGCATGCTTCTCATGATTGTACTGACAAACTGGAAGACAGACCATAGAATACACTGAACATTTTAGAGGAGATGGAAGGGCATTATTTTGATATTTTTAAGAAAATTACTAAATACTTTTGATTTCTTATTGCTGACAAAGTTTCTGTTTATAAATTTTGCACAGCCTCAAATCTTTTTATAGCCTTGGCTGGACTCTCATGCTCCACTTTTTCTCCTCTTTCAAGATAGATCTAAAAACTCAAAAATATTGCTTGCTGATCTCAGTTTACCTAGGAAAGCGTGTAGTACATCTGAGGCAAAATAAATATGAGGAAATAGAAAGTTTCAGCTCTAACTTCAGATTGCCTTTGCACTTGAGAGTTTTCTGGCATTGTTTGTATGATATTTACTTTTATGATCTTATAACCAACAGCAAGACATTTATTATATAATAAAAGTGAACACACTAAAAATAAAATCCATCAATCTTTGGTTATTACCTGCAAAAGAAAATTAAAATATCAATCTTAATGTGAAAGATGTATTAAAGTTTTAAAGGTGTTGTATACTCCTAAATGATTTTCATCACTTTCAATCCAATACAATTTTGCACATCCTTAGAGACAGACACAGTTGTAAAACAAGAAAGCTGTATCTTTCAAAAGTGGTACAATTTAACCATTTTATCTAGCAAATATTGCAATGGTTCATGTGTGTACAAATACAGAAATTATCATGGAACAGGAGAGAAATTTCTTCTGATCTTGGGGCTGTATAAAGATAAGATAGCAAAAAAACCATAACAGCTTTAATTCTGTCACCCAATAAGACTGGGTGGGTTTTTGTTTTGTTTGTTTGGATTATTTTAAGAAAGCAATTGCAAGTAGGCCCAGCAAAGACAGTCTGAACAAAAAGGTTGCCAGCATATAAATAGAGGACCATGTGGAATGCTGCAATAGGTACATGTCTGTGCCATGTAGACCCTTGAACAATGCATTTGACACTTTGTAGTGTAAATATGACTTAATTATGAGGTATTCCATGAGCTTGCACTTTGTATGTTTTTGTTTCTATGATTGAACTCTTTCTTCCCCTAAAGTAAGCTTTGTGAAATCCATTTATTTTTGATGAAATAATTTTTAAGAAGAATATAAATTTGATATTTGGTAACTTGCAGACTAAAGCTTTCACAGGTTAGTTGTGTCTGTGTGGGTGTGTTTATGTGCACATGTGCAAATGGCAAACAATTTGGTACTACCCTTCTAGTAGTTTTAGATTCTTATTATGATTACTTGTACACTGGAGTTGAGAAAAAATTCCTCATTTCATTTTGGCGTGAATAAAGGCGAAAATTCTGTGCATGATTTACCTTTACTCAATGTTACTTCTTCCAGTCTAATGTTGAACTGAAAGTTAAAACTTGAAAAAGGTACTCAGATTGTTGAGTGGAGACTTCAGTTTCAACGCCATTCTTGCAAGAAAATTTAGCTTTTTTTATCTCCTATTTGTGAGCTTATTGTGTTCTGTTTTTATGAGTAATTACCTTCCTCAAAAACTGTTTTCTTCTTATGTAACTGTAAGTACAGTTGAATTTATGCCTTCTATTTATGCTTCAAATGGCAAAATGCAACTCAGTGTTAGCCGTGTGGACAGAGCATCATGGGCTGTGCCTTACACCTACTGAACATCTTGACATATGCCCTGAAATTTTCTGAAACCCTGATTTTCTCCACAGAGCTTCTGAAATCCCTGCCAGTGCTGTAATTCCAAAGCTGTCATTGGTTTCAAAGGACTATCTCACTTCCTCCTAGCTAATTCTTTTTCCTTTGTGTGTGGTTTTGCCTGTGGCCACCAATTTAAGGTAATGTTAGAAAATACTCAGGGGACTGTGGAACAGCAAAATGTCAGCAAGTTTATATTTGGCTAACCTTAAGTGCAACATGGAAAACTTTTGCAGCTGTTTCAGTAACAACAGGAAAAAAACCCCAAATATAATATATGCTTGTAAAGCTATGTAAAGATACTGAAATAAATGGAGGAAAAACATTTATTTAGTTCCTTTTCTTTCCTGTTTCTCCTTCCTATTTTTTCCTAATTGGCATTAAGCTGCTTTCTGAATTGTTGATGTCAAGTGTCAACTACTGTGTGTGGCCTGTATAAGCTGAGCAATTGGTTCATGGTAGGGTGAAACTGACATAATTTTAACTGACATTAAGCAGTTTGAGCTTTTTGCTGCTAAGGCCTCTAGGCAATCTTTGCAATCTAGTTGATGATTGTGACATCTGAGAAAAAAAAGAAATCTGTTATTTCTCCTGAAAATTATTGTCAAATTGAGCCTCTGAATATTGACTTCAGCAAAGGTGGGGAAGTTCATTTTCATGGGTTTATAACTGCTTTCAAATCCAGATGTCTTATTCATGTAACAATTCATAGGAATTGGGCTGTCAGAGACTTCAAATCCTTCAGGATTTATCAGAACGTATTTTTTTTTTTTTAACTCAAATTCTTAAACCAAAATAGAAAAAAGATCTTACCAAATTAAAGACACACCACCACACCAAATCAGGGCATTACACTGCCAGTGTCACGATGCCATGAAGTGGCATTGGCAATGCACTGCTTGAAGTGAAAACGTGAAAAACTTTAGGCATTGCTTATTGCATATATAAATACTCTTGCATTCTAGTGTGGAGACCATAGAAAGAAAAGTAAGGTTAAAGTCCTTCAAAAGTTGTTTCAGTTCAGTGATGCTACCATTTGTATTTTTGCTTGGTTTTCTTTCATTATCAACCTCTGCTGTTTAATTTTAGGTGGTTTCTATGTTATGATAAATCTAAAAGAGGTAGATGATGAATCTAATAGACAAAAAAAAAAAAAAGGAAACTCCTCATAAGTGAAAACAAAGGATTACTATGTTTAAGGAGGTATCAATATTCTTTCAAGTGGCCTGTGTTGCAAATAAATAGTGTTTAGCCTTAGAAAGAGTATTGAAAAGTTTTTATAAATAAATAATCTGATACACACTATTTAAAAATGAGTAATTTGTTAAAGATGAGTTTATTTGATAACCTTTAATTGAAAATTCATATATCACCAAGCTGCCATTTTTCTACTATTTCTTACAGTCTTGGTATACTGTAGCATTTTGCTTCTGTCTCATAATACATATTAGCATTACATTTTATCATGTAGATTGCAATGTTTTAAATGCTTTTTGGAAAAAAAATTAAAATACATAGTTTGAATAGGAAGTTAATCCTTTGGCATTTTAGATTTTTTTTTTTTTTTTTTTTTTTTGCATTACGTATTTTGATCATGTGCATTTGTTTTAAATTTTCCTCTGTCCATGAAGATAGAGGTAATGTATGGGGAAGGCCTACATTTTGGCTTGATTTCATGAAAAAATCTTAATTAATCAGCAGTGCTATACATTGATCTATGCTAGGAAGTGAAGTCTATACAGGTTTTTATGCCAGTCAGAATGGTGAAGAAAGACTCCACTTGAGGAGAAAATTGGAGAAAGACATCCTTGTTTATCCCGCTGTGCATATTTTTGCTAAGACATATTTTTGCTTCTTCAAACAATATAGTTGGGTTTTTTCCCAAAGTGGGAAAGGACTTGGGTAAAAAAAAAAAAAAAAAAAAAGGATGTGAAGTATGGTGAGAGCACTCTAACTTTAGTTCTATATGAAAAAGTCTATTATCATAAGTGCTTTAGTGTAGTATAGTTTGTAATAGTTCTCAATATGCAGCAAACATCAAACTATTTAATGAATCAAGAGCCTGTGACTGCAATCTTATTGACAGTAAACCTCAGTAACTCTTCAGACAAATATGGATCTTTTACTGAAAATTTGGCAATTACTTGTTGTGGTTTGAAAGAAAACGAAGTGAGAGGCTCTAGACTAGAAAGACTATTTAATGAAAAAGAAAAAGGAAAATAATAAAATAAAATAAAAAAAAAGCAGTAATACAAAAAAAAACCCAAACCCACTGACAGAGTCAGAATACGACCTGAGCAGGGTGATGGAAGCAGTCCAAGTGAGGTG
>VZUI01002241.1:0-11575 GCA_013401135.1 Cettia cetti
GGGAGAGTACTGGGATATGGTTCAGATGTGTAGGGACCGCATGAAGAAAAGCAAGGCACAGATGGAACTGGGCTTGGCAAGGGATACAAACAATAACAAGAATTCTATTAAGGATACAGGTAAGAAGAGAAAGTGCAAGGAGGTAATAGTCCCTTATAAAAAAAAGGAGAACAGGTAACAACAGATACAGAAAAAGCTGAAGTATTCAATGAGTTCCTCCCCTCAGTCTTCACTGGCTTGTAGTCAGGCTTGTAGTCATCTCTCAAGTTCTTGAAGTTTATGTGGGAGTTGGGGAACTGAAGCTGTGAGCAAAGAGCAGATCCTGGACCATTTAATGAAACTGAACAACCACAAGTCTATGGAATCTGACAACATGCATCCCAGGGAAATCCCATCCCTGAGGGGAACTGAGCGTTGTTGTTGCCAAACATTTCCCATCATATTTGAAAAGTGGTGGCAGCAAGGCCAAATACCTGGGGACTAGAAAAATGGGAAACTGATCCATTTTTAAGGGAATAAGGAAGGTGTGGGGAATTACCAGCCTCAGCCTGACATCTGTGCCTGGGAAGATAATGTTGCAGATCTACATGGAAGCACTGTTAAATCACATACAAGACAAGGAGGTGATCCAAGACAAACAGCATGGCCTTGTAAACGGGAAATCATGCCTGACCACTCTGCTGACCTTCTATGATGGAATGGCTGCAAGAGTCAACAGCTACCAAGCAGTATAGTTTGACACATGTCAGTGCTGTGAATGACCAAGTAGGTGACTTGATCCTGATCTGAACTCCTAACTCTTCTGCTCTGTGGCAGTCCTAGTCATGGAGTGTACAGGGTAGAAAACAACTGTAATTCAATACAAAAATAGAATACAGTTTGTCTTGGCCCAGTAATTAATTTTTTTGATCACCCCTTGAAAGTAACAGTATTCTGGGTCCACCATTGTTTTTCAGTGATTTTGGTAGTCTTTGGATGTCAGCTAGAGTCTGTAGCCTATACTGCCATTAGGGGCGTTAAAGGTGGACCTCTACACAGAGCATACCATGCAGTCTGTGATACAGCTGAGTAATTGTAAACCAACTTCCCCTTTCACTGCCACCTTGTGAGAAAACTGGTGAGAAGAGAAGATATTCTTGGTGATATTTGGGGTAAAGGGTAAAAAATGGGTGATGTGGAAGGACAAGATGCTTTCCAGGAAGACATTGGTGTTGTTGGCCCCAGGGCAGAAAGGATTTTCTCCTTTTATTTTCAGCTGATCATAGTAGGGGTATGCAATATAATGAGAAATGGCACAGCCATAGGAAATACTCAGTGCAAGCTCTTATAGATAAGTGTAACAGAAGAGATCAGGAAAGCTGCAGGCAAGCTTCTAACCTGTTAACCCTCATAACCTTCAGCATCATTTCAAGGGTCTCTTTAGATTTTCCAAAACGTTTTGTAACAGACATTAGATGCTTGAGCCCAAATTTGATGGTTGGAATTGACTTTATTTTTGGAAGTATTAGTAGGAACAACTTTGCTGTAAAGTATAATTTGTGACACAAGTAGCAGGACATACAGTAGTACCCTTCTTGGTAGGGTGTGCTACCTGTCCCTGTGCCGCTCAGGGCTGTGGGATGCCCACCGGGATCCACGAGATTGGCTCCTTGTTGCCCGGTGTTCCCTGGAGGAATCCCACTGTGCCCGCTGATGGTGCTCACTTCTCCCCAAGCGGACCGGGACATCTTGTTCGTGCCTTGCAGCTCTGTCCCAGCCATGAGAGGTTTCAGAAGCTGTGTCCTGATCCCTGCTGTGCTGCCATCTCCTGCTCCCTGTGGGGTCGTAAGTCTGGGCCTGCTGACCCCTGCTGTGGCCATCATGGTTCCACCTCCGGGATCTGCTTCGGTCCCTTTCCCAGTCTCTGGCACGGCTTCTGCCGTGCTCTCTGCTGGAAGACCTGTGGTGCCGGTGGCCTGTGGAATGATACTGCCTCCTTTCTGCAGAGTTGTGATGGTCTCTCCTTCCTTGATTATGTCTGGCAGAGCTGGTGTAGTGCCCTATCGAGTACACCTCATAGTTATTGTCTCCCACTTTGCGGAGGAGGTATTGGAAGGGCTCCCGGCAGATGGGGCAAACAGCTCTGTTGCGAGACCATTCCAGGATGCAAGGAAAGCAGAAAGCATGGCTGCACCAGCTCACAGAGACTTGGTTATTAATGATGTCCAAGCAGATTGGGCACATTTGGTTCTCTGAGTTACATGGAGACTCAGCATGGAGCACCTGGTTGTTGCTGGACGGAGAGGAAGAGGTGCTGCCTTCTGCCAAGCCCTCCTCCAACGCCATCTGGCACTGAAAACCAAAGAGACGCGAGGCTCCTGGCCTGCCCTGGAGACACAATTCAGAGATGCTGCCTGCAGACAGCAGCCAAGCTGTCCACATCAAGCACTGATGAGCTGCCCATTCTACCTCGAGACTGTGCTTGAGCTGCCACAAGGGCCAGGGACTATCGTGGGGCAGACAAGAGACACCAGAGGTGTCTCTGCATGTGACAGCTCTCAGGGCAGGGCAGTGACTGACCTCTCTGGTATGTGCAAGCAGAAATTGTGAGGGTGTAAAAGCAGTTTCTGGCTTCTCAGCAACAGCAGCTGAAGCCTGGGAATGTGGTAGATTGGGACCAGCTCCCCAGGTCCTGCTGCTATTTCTCCACAAGAAATCTTCTCTATGCCCTCAGAAGGCAGCCAACAGGGTGGGGGTCCATCCTTCCCTCACCTGCTGATGTCTGTCCTCAATGGAGGAGGGCAGGCATTCTGATCCTTCAGGGCTGCTCCACACTGAAAAAGGGGCTGATGTCACACATGTCACAATGACTTTCTGATGACACCACAGGGCTTCAGGAGCTACACACAGAACACACACGCTCTGGCCTCAGGGAACAAAAGTTTCCCAGGTAGCTTGTCTCACTCATCTACCTTGCTATGAAGCAGTATCCCCTTTCTGTATTTTTTATATAAAGTCACAGGCTTCACCATTCATACCCAGCATTATGTTCTGGTTTAGGAGTAAACCAGCTCAAGGTGTTTTTTCTAGCTTCTACCTTCTAGCTTGCTATCATCCTAACCTTAGTCACCCTTACATAGGTCTCAAGATTTTTTGGATGTGCTTTCTGATGGAGAAGAGGTTCTATGCTCCAAGCTTGATGGTTGAAATTTACTTTATTTTTGGACTTTTTAGTAGGACCAGTTTTGGTGTTAAGTAGTACAATTTGTGACAAAAGCAGCAGGACATACAGTAGTACCCTTCTTGGTAGGGTGTGCTACGTTTCCCTGCGCCCCTCAGGGTTGTGGGATGTTTGCCCAGATTGAGGAGATTGCCTCCTTGTAGCCTGGGGTTCCCTGGAGGAATCCCACTGTGCCAGCTGATGATGCTCACTCCCCCCCGAAGAGTTGGGGACATCCTGTTCAGGTCTTGCAGGTTGTCCCTCATTGCAATCCCTCCTCCTTTGCTCTTCTCTCTGTGTTTGTCGCCAAGCTCTGTGGGACCTCCTCCGAGGTCGTCTTCTTGTTGCCTGGTGTTCCCTGGAGGAATCCCACTGTGCCCGCTGACGGTGCTCACTTCTCCCCAAGCGGACTGGGACATCTTGTTCGTGCCTTGCAGCTCTGTCCCAGCCATGAGAGGTTTCAGAAGCTGTGTCCTGATCCCTGCTGTGCTGCCATCTCCTGCTCCCTGTGGGGTCGTAAGTCTGGGCCTGCTGACCCCTGCTGTGGCCATCATGGTTCCACCTCCGGGATCTGCTTCGGTCCCTTTCCCAGTCTCTGGCACGGCTTCTGCCGTGCTCTCTGCTGGAAGACCTGTGGTGCCGGTGGCCTGTGGAATGATACTGCCTCCTTTCTGCAGAGTGGCGACGATGTCTCCTTCCTCGATTGCGTCTGGAAGAGCTGGTGTAGTACACCTCATAGATATTGTCTCCCACCTTGCGGAAGAGATACTGGAAGGGCTCCTGGCAGATGGGGCAAACAGGTCTGATGCAGGCCCATTCCAGGATGCAAGGAAAGCAGAAAGCA
This sequence comes from Cettia cetti, assembly GCA_013401135.1. Taxonomy (NCBI): domain Eukaryota; kingdom Metazoa; phylum Chordata; class Aves; order Passeriformes; family Sylviidae; genus Cettia; species Cettia cetti. The sequence goes on from VZUI01002241.1 coordinate 4,044, forward strand.
TGTCTACACCAGCTCACAGAGGTTTCCTCCTCAATGATGTCCAGGCAGATTGGGCACTCAAAAGCTCCTTGAAGGATAGCCAGGGGCAGCTGGTTGTTGTCGGACATAGAGAAAGAGGTTTCACTTTCTGAGAAAGCCTCCTCCAACGCCATCTGGCACTGAAAACCAAAGAGACGCGAGGCTCCTGGCCTGCCCTGGAGACACAATTCAGAGATGCTGCCTGCAGACAGCAGCCAAGCTGTCCACATCAAGCACTGATGAGCTGCCCATTCTACCTCGAGACTGTGCTTGAGCTGCCACAAGGGCCAGGGACTATCGTGGGGCAGACAAGAGACACCAGAGGTGTCTCTGCATGTGACAGCTCTCAGGGCAGGGCAGTGACTGACCTCTCTGGTATGTGCAAGCAGAAATTGTGAGGGTGTAAAAGCAGTTTCTGGCTTCTCAGCAACAGCAGCTGAAGCCTGGGAATGCATCAAGTTGGGACCAGCTCCCCAGGTCCTGGCACTATTGCCACATAACAAATCCTCCCTCACATACAGATTTCCCCAGTGGAGGAGGGTAGGCATTCTGGCCCTTCAGTGCTGCTCCACACTGCAAAAGGGATTGATGTCACACATGTCACAATGACTTCCTGGTGACACCACAGGGCTTTCAGGGCCTACATACAGAACACACAAGCTCTGGCCTCAGGGAATGAAAGGTCCCTATATTCACTAGGCTGCCTTGATATAAAGCAGTATCCCCTTTCTGTATTTTTTATATAAAGTCACAAGCTTCACCACTCATACCCAGTACTATGTTTTGTTAGAAATAAACCTTCTTGAGGCATCTCTTACTCTGCTGACTTTGTAGGTCTGATTCAACTCCTCCTGCTCAGCCCTGGAGAGGCCACACCTGGAGTACTGTGTCCATTGTGGGACGCAGGGAGAGGTGAGTGTATGGGAGAGCACCAAAGAAAGTTCTCAAGGATAATGAAGGAACTAGAACATCTCCCCTGTTAGGAAGTGCTGAAAGCACTGCCTACAGATTCTTCAACCTGAATAAGACTCTGAAGGTGGTAATTTCTCAAAATGTATCAATACCTGACAAGAGGGTGCAGAGAAGACTGAGCCAGGCCCTTTAAGGGATGCCCAGTGCCAATGGACACAAAGCAAGACACTGCAAAGCAAAAACCTTCCCCCTGAACATCAGGAAACTTTTTTTTGCTGTCACAGTGACTGAGCAGTGACAGATCTAGACCAGGGTGCTCATGGGATCTCCTTCCTTAGAGACTCTCATAAGCTGTGTGACTGTGGTCCCTGGCCACCATCTTTCAGTAGCTCTGCTTGAGCAGAGGAGGTTGAGCCAGTTGATCTCTGGTGGTACTTTTCCACCTCATACTGAAGTGATTTTGTGACTCAAGCTAAGAAAGCATGTTTGAGTTGCCTGATGTGGGAAGATTTCAGTACTTCTTTATGCTCATGAAGAGTCATGTTTGCCTTGTAAAAGTCAATCATCCATGAACCTGCAACTTTTTGCCTCTGGGGGCTTTACCAGTGACTGCACAGAAAACTAACCAGCAGAATGAAAGCATGAGGGCTGTATAGAGTTAAACATCTCCATAAAGGTATTGGTATGTTTTCATAGTATGCATTGCACATGACCATTGTTTTCCCAGGTGCTTGTCAAGTCACAGTTTACAACTGATTCATCTTGCTACATGTCAGTGCTGTGAGTAAGAAAGTGGGCAACTTGATCCTGATGCGAATTCCTTGATGGGAGCATCCTAATCCTTCTGCTCTGTTACTGTCTTAGTCATGGAGTGACACAAAGAGAGTATAGAGTCAAGGACGACTATAGTTCAATACAAAAATTGAATTCAGTTTGTACTCAAAGTTTGGATCACCTCTATCTTTTGACAAAGCTCCTCTTCATACCAGTCTTAGTGGAAAGTAAAAATTTTCAAGACTCCCAGTAAGACTGTTGAAATCTTATCTCCACACACTTCCAAGCTGAATCCTGTGTGATCAAAGATATAGGCTAACAAAAAGTGCAGTTTAGGCCTTTGTGGTCCCTCAAACAAAAGGAATTATCAATGCAAAATAATATCTGCAATTAAACCTGCCTACTCATCATTCCTGAGCACATCTTATACAGGACGGTTTTCATTGTTCTATGGATTGACCCTCACCTCTCCAAAATGATCAAAGAGAGACATGACTGGTATCCTGGGGACACCATTAGGACTATTACAGAGCATAAATGCTGAAGTCCTAGTAAACAGAATAAACTCAGTACCAGGTGGTTTTTACCAATTGAAGCTAATTGCTCTTATCAGGTATATTACCTCAATGGGACAGGATTGATGAAAAGGATTGCCAACTTATATAATGACTATTCTATGTACCACCTGTAGCAACACCTATTAGTTGTATCCAAACTCAATTGTGGATAAAACTTCCTGCAGCCACAATTATAAGGAAAGGCAATGTACCTTGCCACTGAAGTCCGTAAAATAATCTGGGATAATGCAAATAAATTTCAAAGCAAATTTCCACTTTGGTGGCATCTAGTTAATTTCACCTATGACCCTATTAGCTAGTAAAGATTTTATTCTAATAATACATGATGCTTCAGCATCACATACCCAATCATTGCACTGGGGTTAAATAATTGTGGAATTATTCCCTACCTGGTACAGCACAGAGTATAGGTCCAGCAAAATGGGAACAAATAACGAACAGTTCATGTTGATTCAGGCATTGCATGGGGACAAGGATTTATTGGTGGAAGTAACACCATTAAGGCCCGAGACATTTGTCTTGACACTGAACAAAATGTTTGTCAGTTTGAAATCCATCCCGATTAAACCCTTAGATCTGTGCTTATATACATTGGAAAGGAATGTGTTTGTATGAGAATTATTCCTGATTCCATATTGAGAGACAACATCTCTACAGAAATAAACAAACATCTGTGATCATAACTGCACCTAAATTAGATGATTCTGTCACAATCCACAAATTGCTCCAATCTAGCTTCAAATCCTGTTAAGCTTTGTTGCCCACCCCCACTGGAATAAACTGGTGAAAACTAGTGCAGCCCTACAACATGTGTCTGAAGCAATGGCCAATGGATATGGAACTTAATCACCATTCATCCTGGTACAGAAGAGGTACACTGTATCTTGGAAAGAATGAAGAAAGATGGATAACATCACTAATAGGACAATTTGTTCAGCTGAACAAATGTTGCACAGTATCAATAATTTTGTTGTTTTCTGTCATGTTAAGCTTATTGTTAAATATTGTTTTATGTGTTAGTGTTTGCATACTAGCACTATTGCATGCATCTCTTTACATAATATTGTTCTATCATATTCCACAAGGTCTTTAAAAAAATTACATCTGGCAACCTGATCAAAATTTTCCTTCAGTTTATAATTGGAGCATAATATATCTCTGTTTACAACCACAGAGGCGAGAGGGTGACCAGGCCATCTAAAAGAGAGAGATTGACTTTAGCCATGGACTGTGCTGGTGCTGGGGGGAAACAGGTTTCAGAGTGACAGACAAATCCTTAGCAGCCTTCCTTGGCTTCCCAGGTGCCCTAAAACAATTGGTATAAGGCTCTGAAACTTGAGGTGCTGGCAAATGACACAGTAGATGAAGACTCATCCAGGTGGCTAGTGAGTGAACCACGTGCATTACAACAGTTTCAATTTTTGCCAAAGTCAAGTTTTAGTAGCAAAAACTGCTTTTTTGTTCATTTGAAACTCCATAAACATTAGGGTGAGCAGCAGGCACTGCTCTGCAATTTTAAAAGCCTTCCAAAAAGTTTATGGAATTTTTATGCCCCAAATCCAGATTGTGTCTAATTATTTTCCTCTATCACACAACCTGTTCAAATTCCATGCTTCCAGTGATCACCTCCAGAATAATGAAACTTCAGTATTTTTTCCCCAGGGAAGCTGTTACAGATGTGTATTACATAGTTTCCTTTCTTCCTTTTGTTAAATTAAAGCAATATTTTAAGTATCCTGAATATAAAATTCTCTTTCCTCACTTACTACTAGGTCTGAAGGAAAAACAGGAGATGGTCTAATTTCCTTAGCAACAGAGTCAGGTGTGATTTATGCCACTGTGTGTTCCTGCAGCTGTCTCCAAGCAACAAAACAAACTGCAATGCCAACTCTTGTAAGCCCAATGTGTGGAGGGGGCTGAGGGAAAACTTTGGAGCCCAAATACCTATCCCTGGCATCAAACAGGAGGCAAGACTGAACAGATATGGAGTTTTCCTAGAGAAAGAAATTAATTGAATATTCTAAACATATCAGTTCAGCCTGACAAACGGTCAGTATGCAAAGAGTAGTCTATTTTAAATCAATCAGTGTTTAGGAGACAGCTGAAGATGTGTCTTAACACTTTACCAAGGTTTTGCCTTAGCTTATGAAAGTAGTACCACTGTGTTTGCTCTCTCTGAGCTCAGAGGAGACTTATCTGAGTCTCTGTGCAGCAAGAGCTCCCATGAAAAGCAGAGTAATTGCGTGGAAAAAAAAAAACACACCACAGTAATAATTCACTGTTAAAGTAGTTGCCAAAATTTGCTAAACTTAATTTGCCATTTCAAAGCTGTTTCCTCTTTGAAGTCAAGAGGCTTGCATCTATAATTTTATCATGTTGGCAAACACTGTGTCTCTAAATAACAACTTTAAAGCTAGTCAAGCTTGCCAAATGCAATCATGACAGATAACACTATTTTCCTGAAAAAAAATTACAGTTTTCGTTAAGGTGAAATTTGCTTTGGAATCTGAGGTTTTATGAGCAAAAGCTGCAGTTTGTGCATCAGTCTCCACAAGTCAACACCTTTCAGGTGCTTGTCAGGTGCAGAGCTAAGACCTGGGTGGGTGGGTGAAAGTAAGAAAGGAAGCAACTCTCCCTTTTAAACATTTCACCCCCACTGCTCTCATACTGAAAATCCATAAAACCTCTGAAATGCTGGGATTTCGCTGGTGCTGGCAGCAGTGCACCCATGTTTTACACCCCTGGGCACATGTTGTCCATGCCAGTCCAGAAGCAGAAGAAGAGTGGGCAGAGAGCATAACCCCTCCCTGGAGTTTCCCTGCCATGTCAGTGTGAATTTACTGTTTTCTTTCAGCCTTTGCAAAATGGAAAATACTCACAGGCCATGTCCCCCCACTCACTGTTGGATGCAACACCAGCATCCATGGCTTGCAATACCAGCAAGCAGAGGGGAAAGGCTTTGTAAAGACCACTAGACCAGCCCTCATTTTTAGGGATCAGCTTCAAAATGGCATGAAGATACTTTAAGAGCCAAGCTGCTGAGACCAGGTTTGTATCACTACTGGCAGCATTGGTCAGGGTTCATCCCAGCCTGGTAACAAATTAACTGCAGTTTCTGCCTTTCCCAGGCAGAAGTCAATTTACCATTATCCTTCAAACTTTCAAGTTTTCAATTCCTGGGCTTCTACCTAAACAATTGTGCTCTGAAACCAACCTGCCTAATTTCACCACATTAGGCAATAGCCCCTTTGCCTTATACTTTTGAAAATCACTTGAGGTTTATATATTTGTGAGCCTTTTTTTTTTCCTTGCTTGCTTGTCTTTGGGCCTCTTCATTTAGAAAAAGGAACAGCAATTTTACGTCATAACATTTTGAGAATTTCCTACTTTTTAGACCATCCCACTTTACTTCATATATTTGTCCTGATTTTAAATGTCATGTTTCTGTAAACCTTTTCTAGGAGAGCTCTCACTGAAGCATTTTTATGGTACTCTACCAAAATTCTCATCATCTGGCAGCTGTTGCTTAAATTAAAAAGAGCATAAAGCTGTAATGCATAATGTTGATTTTTTTTAAAATAACATTTTGACCTGAAGTGATAGATTGTATAAGCCTGGATTTATGATGAATATTGGTTAAAAAAACCTAAAGGATTTTCTAGCTGTCTGCACATACACACTCCCATTGACACTGCTTCTATAGATCAGGTCTCACTGCAAGTTTCAAAATTTAAAAAGAAAATACACTACATCTTTGAGACGCAATGCAGTACCAAAATCAGGCTTGTTCTCCCATTCCCTTTTTTTATCCAACATAATCAAACACAGAATTTTACATCAAGAAGCTTCATGAAACGCTAACTGGCCCTACCACTACAAAATAGTAAACAGGAGTCTAACTTCTTTTATGAGCTACAAAATAATTTTAATCATATGAATAGTATCACCAAATCTGTGGGACTACCTCCGTGTTTGGTGCTGTCAACAAGCTCAAATAACCATTTCTCTAAATTGAGATGCAAATTCTGATGCTGTTTTATAGCATGCACCTGTCTCCTACCCTCTCTGGTGAGGCAGGCTGCTTCCCATTGTAAAATGGCACAAGGTGAAAAAAATTGAGAAGATGATTCTCTCTAAAACACAAAGAAAAGCTACCTAGGCCTCTCAAATGGTCCCCAAAGTGTCTCTAGGTCCTTCAAGAAAAATGAAAAATGTGAGCATCCCTCTTGAATGTATAAATACATGGACATGAATAAAGTTTTCTGGTATAAAACCTCTGCAAAAGGAAAACCAGATCTGTGGAAAAGACAAGCCCATTTCAGATGTTTTTAATACTTATCTGCTTATTATTTTTATATGTATTTTTACAAAATTTTATATACTTTTAATATGAAGTCTGAAAGTATCAAAATGGAAATAAAACTCTCTTTCATGCTCTCCCTGGATTGCAGTTTCTTATACTTAAAAGAATGAAAAAAAGTGCTTCAGGACACCCAAATTTTGGGTTGGATGGTTAGGTTTTTTTGCTTTGATAATCCCTCCTGCAGGAACATTTAAAAGATGAGTTAGAAGTGTCAAAAATTTTATTATTCATCAGCAGGCTATCCTTTTCATTAGCTTTTATGTCTCATGCACTTTTTTGCTTCTAAAAAGCTCATTTTAAATGGCACGTCTTTGGTTTTGTTCATTATTTTAATTAAAATAAGCACCCTGCCATTGTTAGAGTAAGTTTTTATCTTAATCTTTCACCCTTTCATTTGTTCATAAATACCAATTCCCTCAGTGTCCCAGTGAGGCTTTTCAGTCTATGTTTAGTGCTGCATATCTAGAAGTCTGACTATGGGATAATAAAAGACTGATTTCTACACTGCCTTATACCATTCCTTGTAGAACTCATTAAATTTAGAGACGAAACAGTCTGTCAGCAAGTCTGCATGTTGCTGTTCTCTTAGAAGACTTGGAGGTAATCTTTTCCATCAGATTGCTGCAGTACCACCTCAGTTCTAGAAGCAAGTTGGTGCAAAAGACTAATGACTAAATCCACCATCTGAGAAGCCTGAGAGAAAAATTAGTTTAAAGCAACCCATAACAGCCACGAGGTCTGTATGGGAATTGTGGCCCACAGGTCTGGACAGCAGCATGGGGGGACCCAAGCATCAGCCAGCAACTCCAGATTGGAGCATGCCCACTTCAAAATACACGTTGTCCATACTCCTCTCCTCTCCTCTCCTCTCCTCTCCTCTCCTCTCC
>VZUI01002245.1:0-40744 GCA_013401135.1 Cettia cetti
AGAAAAAGAAAAAGAAAAAGAAAAAGAAAAAGAAAAAGAAAAAGAAAAAGAAAAAGAAAAAGAAAAAGAAAAAGAAAAAACTTGTGCAATAATATTTTCAAAATTCTCATGTTTCAAACAAGTATCAAGAATATGTCACTGTGTGATGACATCAGTGTTTCATAGAAATAAACTTGAAGATACATGCAATGCTCACAGAAGGGGTGAAGATAAGAGTTGATTTTCTCTAACAAGCATTCTAGGTGATTGTTCTTAAAGGACTCGATACAAAGCTGGGTTTTCCAAAGTTTTGTATGGTTACATTTTCAAAATCTCTTGTCCTGTATATCCTTATGCTTTACCTAGTGTTACTAGTCTGAGTTTAATGAATGATACATGAAGGGTTGTTAGGAAGTTGTGCTGTAGGGAAAGACTATTCTGAGTCATGACAGTGCTGAACTGTAGACTCATTAATTTGATTAAAAGTATGGCCTGTTATAGGCCACATGGTTATGCAATTTTAAAGTAATACCTAGTCCGAGATCTCATTAACTGAATTTTATTTATTTTCATGACTTTTTGATTTAAACTCTTGCATTATTATATCATTTGCATCATCAAATGTGCCACTGGTCATGCATGTGTAACACCTGCATTTTTCAAAATAATCCTTCTAGTGCTTACGAAGAATACAATACAGTTTACAGTTCTTTGACAGGGTTTGGAATTAATGAATCTTTCAATACATGTATATACTACATAGCTTTGCTGCTGGGCCCATCTCTGCAGCCAGTTTGAAAAATAATTATCTAACCCAAAAGTACTGCTAATAAAGGAGATTATAAAAGAATTTTAACAACAATTTGAAATAAATGTCACTTCTCTTTTTCAAAAAATAAATTCAAAGGCAATGCAGGTAAAAAAACAATCTACTGAAAAATTAGTTCCATAACTGCTTTCCTAAAAGTACTTCTTTCCCTGGTGGACAAAGTTATTAACATCACAGTGATAAGATTATTCTTCCTATGAACTACTCAGTATTACAAACCACAAGACATATTATTTTGAATCACCTCAATAGATGCCAAGTCCGTAGGTAGCAAATAGGCTGTTACAACTAAAAAATCCCCCCAAAAATTAGCACTGCAAAGCCAACTCACTTGAAATTTTCAATTTGTATTATTCTTATATGAGCTATTAACACAATTTTTAAAAGGAATATGTAATGATTTGAGTCATATCCAATCTACTCTTTCTAGTGACTGCAGAAAATTAATCTCTGTCATAAAAGATGCAGAAAACACCCTGGAATATGACTGTATGTGGAGAGAGCTGTAATGAAAAATTTCCTTCAAGACCTAAGATTTCTTCTTTGTGGAGCCTTTGCTGACAGACTTGTGTTTGACATGTTTGGAAAGCTTATAATTATCTGGCTCTTTTCTACTGTACTCCAGTTCTGCAGAAAACTGCTTCATAACTCAGATGGAGTTCACTGGGAATACAATGCTTACTAATTAGGAGATGTGAATGACAGACAAATTCTTAGAACTGGGATGGCTCTAGACCTTTTTTATCCAAATTGCATGTAGCTTTCTCTCATAGACAAAAGCATCTGTTTTAAACACAGCAAATAGTCTTTCAAGGCTTGACATTTTTTCCAGTCACTGCAAAGTTGTATCCTGAAGGTAAAATAGAAAAAGAAATTTTCACCTGCTGTCTTTTAAACAAATTCTGAAAATTTAGAGACACAAACATTCCACTAGTGTTGAAAAGGAAAATATACAGTTAAAAAATCCCATATTAACTAAGACCAACGGAGCTTAAGAAAGCAACTATTTCTGGTAAGGTTTTATTCTAAACATTGAGCTTAGTTCAGTGGATCATCTAAAATATGCCACACAGGACTTTCCAAAGGGAAATCAGTTTTCTGGGAAGTGACTATTATGCTAGCTAAGATGTTATCGGAACTGTAATCAGAGCAATTTACTTGTGGTGTTTTTGTGAAATGTGATGAAGTCCTGTTTTAAAACCTGAGACATCCATCCACCATCTAGGTAATCAGCTCCCTAGAAAGAACACCACATGGAGGAGCCAGTGAGTGCATCTTTCTGGAACTGAGGCATTTTACGTTTTCTAGTATACACACTTATTCTTCTACCTGAGCACTGCTCAGCTTACACAAAGAACAAGAGAAAGATCTATCAAACAATGCATGAGAAATTTGGCAAATGCCACATTAAGGCAAAAAAATCTTACTGATATGCATTTGAAAAAAGAAGTACCATCATACAGCAACAGAAACATCTAAATCATAGAGCTGAAAATAATTTTGAGCAAAAGATGACATAGAAATTAACTAGTGTCATTCAACAGAGTGATATTGCTCCTCTGTCCTGTCTCAGAACATGTTGTTGAACCTTCATTCAAATTAACTTGCCCCTTTCTTTGACACTGTGATAGACCTTTAATCTACAGTTTCTCAGCATTTCAACAAGATACAATCTTGTCTTTAAATGAGGATGAGTTAAACAGACAAGGTTTGAAAGATTCATCCTCTTGGATCATTGAGCTGAGAAGCATGCAAAGTCATGCACAAGACTGATCAAGGAATAAGTATTTGAAAATGTTAGTGGTTTTGAAGTATTTTACTGTCTCAATATACAACTACAAAATATTGTAATTTGCTGGATTTTTTTTAAAAAAACCCAGGGTTCATTAAGCACAACATCTCCAGCTGGGTAAGGAAGGAGATTTATCCCAAGGTGAGGTAGACCCTCACCTTGAGTCCTGGGGGCAGTTTTGGACCCCTCAATATAAAAAAGAGACATTAGGCCATTAGAGAACATCCAAAGGAGGTCAGGAGGAAGGTGAAGGGCCTTGGGAGGAAGCTGTGTGAGGAGGGGCTGAGGGCGCTTGGTTTGTTCAGCCTGGAGAAGAGGAGAGGAGAGGAGACTGAGGGGAGACCTCACTGCAGTGACAAATTCCTGGTGAGGGGAAGAGGAGAGGCAGGCACTGGTCTCTGCTCTCTGGTGACTGTGACAGGAGCCAAGGGAACGGCCTGAAACTGAGTCAGGGGAGGTTTAGGCTGGGTATCAGGAAAAGATTCATCACCCAGAGGGTGGCTGGCCAGGAACAGGCTTCCCAGGGAAGTGGTCACAGCACCAGCCTGGCAGAGCTCAAGGAGTGTTTGGACAGTGCTCTCAGGCATGTGGTGGAATTCTTGGGCTGTCTTGTGAAGGGCCAAGAGCTGGACTTGATGATCCTGATGGGAACCTTCCGACTTGGCATATTCTGAAATTCTGTTAACACCAAAAATAAAAAACTGACTGTGAAAGAATTTATTTTCCTTTGATGTGCATGACAATAGCTCTCTAATACATGCAGTTATTAAGTGGATAACCTTAACATTATACATTGCTTTTACTTTAAACAGACTTTGTCCATGGAATCATGAACTGTAAATCCATGGACTATGGAAGGCAGTAGGAGGAGGCCCCTCACCTGCACAGTCATTGTGATAGTGCACCTGTAAATCATCATGAGTTATGTAGCATACTTATTATTAACTGATCAGAGCTTACAAGTAGTTCTAGTTTACGTGTAGTTCTAAATTTGCTCCAGAGAGCTCAGCTGAGATAGCTACCAAGCTGTCTGACAGCAGCTGGTTTGTTTTAAGTTTGCTTTTCAACTAGGCAGATTTTAATGATTCTTTCTTTCCCCTATTGCTGCTAATACTCTTAGGGAAGCACAAAGATAACTTTTAAATCCAAAAAACCTCTAGAAATTTATTTGTTCACCACTACTTTCAATTGTACTACATGATTGTTGAAGGTCCCTTCCAATAGGAACTACTGAAGTCTATTCTATTACATTCAGTTCTTTAAATAACTTATGGAGTTGTAGGAAATAACTGAGAGGTCCATATCTAAAAGAAGACTGTTTTGGCCCATTTCATTGATACTACAGTTGTGGTGTCCAAAAAAGTTTTCCTTACACGGGGTCTTTACTTACCAGCAGTATGTGATTACCAGCTCCAAGTACAACATCTTTGCATTCATCTCCACCACTAAAAACTTCCCATTCAGCAACATGCAAATTCCCTGGGTGAACACATTGGACTTTCTGGAAGAACAATACCAAAGTGAATGAAGAGCCTGTTTGGTTTACAGGACGTCTAATAGCATAATATTCCTATGAAATCCGAGTCCTGTTATTGTAATTTTGCATTTTACCCATCATTCAAATTGACAAAAAAATTACCCCAGAAAAACAAATAAACAAACCCCAAACAAATATAATTTCACACTAAATTCACAATATTTCTCAGGAAATAGCAGTAAGAACAAGAGTTTATTGATTGATAAAGAACTAGTCCTTTCAAAACCAATTTCTAGAAGGTAGAAATTTTGTCATCAAAAGCTGGTGTAGTGAGTAAATGAACCAAAGATAATCACTTTTCACTGTCTCTGGCTACTCTGTTTCTCAAAGAAATTTGGATGACTTTTTCTTTTTCCTGGAAAGCAGTGGAAATGCGAAGAGAAATCAGAAAATAGAAGTTTGCATTTTATTATTTTTTTTTAAGTGAAACGTCAAAGTACCTGTTTGGGGAAGGAAAAACATTAGTTGAACTTGCTTTTTTAGCAAATTAGCATGCCAAGGGGAAAAAAGTGTCCTCAGCTCATTTTACATGAAAACTGGATTGATGCCTTAAGTTTCAGCTTTCATGTGTTTCAGATTCTGTGCAGCCCAGGGTGCAGCTCTGAGCCTCACATTCAGCGTCACTCAGCTCTGCACAGAGCAGGGACACAAAACAAATCCTTTTCCTGCTACAGACCAAAAACAACTGGTACAAGTTTTCAGGCCCAAAAGCACAAACAAGGGTGGCTGAAGAGAGAAAACAAGAAGGACGGGACTTCACAACCTGAAGCTGTAATTGGACAATTAAACCCCAATATGCAAATGGACCAAAACTTATAAAAGTGTGAGACCTCATGACTGTTTGTCCATTTTGTGACCATTTGGGGCCCACCTTGGGTGCAGCCCTGGCCAGGCTCTTGTACTACTAAAGGTGTACCTAAAGGCCTTTCAATAAATACCTGCTTTATTCTCTAGCTCTGTCCAGTCTCTGCTTCAGGTCAGCCTTCCCAAGGCATCAGGATCATCCAAGCAAAAATCCCCAAGATAAAAGTCTCACTAATAAAAAAATACCATAGGAAGACATTTATCTACTTTTGAGACAAAATATTTTGTTAAGCTGGAGGTGGCTGGACTTGGATGGAAAGACTTACAAAGGGAAAACTGTCTGGTGTCAAAGAACCATGGCTCGGTATTTTATTTACGTATATTTAATTAAAATAAGCTTCTTTGGCAAGGTTTTGTTTAGCACAGTTACATCCTTTTGGGCAAATTGCTATACAAAATACATCTTGGAAGAGACAGAGAATTATTTTTAAAGATACAGATGGCATGGACTGCCTGAGTTCAAGAAGTGTTTGGACAATGCTCTCAGGCACAGAATTTGTCTCATGGTCCCTAAGCATAATTTTACCAATAATGTTGACCTTTTATAGAAGATATTAATTAATGAACATTCAGAATTGTAAGAAATAGTTCTCTTTCCTAGAAAGAAATTAAATATTATTAATATTCATTTATTATTAAATGAGGCATACAAACTTTTGGGAAGATTATATGCTTTAGATTGTTTATGTATATAAAACATAAACTAAGATCACAAAATTATCTAAATCATACAGACACTTGTTATCACTATAGCATTGTCCCTTCCAGAGTATCTCTGATCTTCTCAATATTATAAGACTTGACTTTTGGGTGAAAGAAGAACCCTGTAACCAAAGACACCAGAGAATTCTTGAATTCTTACTTTTTCGGTACATGCAGAACCTCTATTTAAAGTCTCATACAAAAGGTTTCTATAGAAACCTGAAGGACTCAGCCAACTGGTGCTAAAAAACTGGACTCTGAGGCCTATACAAACCCCACAATAACATTTATCTGTTCCACTGGTTCCTGAGGTCACTGATCTCTATCATGTTTCAGCAGACATTCTTTATGCACACTACTATACCTCACGCTAGCGCACCCTATCTTTGCAAAGAAAACATTCTGCTGACTGTTAAAAACATGGCTTTAACTCAGGTCTTTGGCTGATCCCAAAGCTAGTGAATTGAAAGTTAACTCTGATCTCCTTTCTGGTATATACTATCTCCTAGGACAGGTAATAGAAGTTTTACTTTTTTTAAGGAGCCTTCTGTCCCATATATAGTTATGCTTTAAATTGTTACTCACTAAAAGAGCAAGTATTTTTGGTTGCTTCTGAAAGTCATATTTCCATAGTGATGCTGACAGAAATATGCAATACATCACGATAAATGAAACTTAACTCACTATCACAGACATTGCTCCCAGCTACCCTTTTAAACCCAGTCAGGAATATGTGAAAAACTCCTTTATTTCCTGAATCCTATTTTAATATATGTTCATTATAAAGCATTCACTCTTCTTAATTCTCAGGTTGTTCCCTGTTTCTGTGTTGGTTTGTTTCAGTTAGCTATCTGAAGTTAAAGTAGTTTATTACTCATTTCAGGGTTCAATCCTAAACTGCAGCTTGGTGAGGCTGCACTAGGATCATCTTCCTCTTTCCTGTGCTGGGAAATACTCTCCTAACACCACTGCAGTCCTACAATTCTGAAAGTATGCTTCCAGTCCTACCCTTGGCAGAATTTCTTTCCATCATGCTTGTTTTCATACTCTAGAACCACCAGGATCCACATTCCAGAAATGGAGCATCCATTTCTCTCTGAGTTTGCAGAGCTACAATAATAGGACATGCCAGAGATACCAATCCAAAAGATTATTCATACCATCGATGAACAACTCTCACAAATGCTATGGAGTTTGGGGCAAGTCTGTCTTTATAAAGAATTCATGACATCCCTCCTTTCAATCATCTCAGGTCCACCCACACTGACATTTCACAAACCAAACTTATCTGTAATACCTCTCAGCACAAGGCATTTTCTACACATTGTTCAGGTCAGTAGCAAATGTTCTTATTTTCAAACCTTAAAAAAATCCCACAACCAACCCCTCCATAAAAGAAAAGAAAAGATTAAACTCCCTCATCCTTATAATAATAACTACTCAAGGTCAAGATTAAGACCAAGAAAAAACGGGTTTGTCCTCATCTTCTGTCCTCTCCTTAGCTTGTGCAATATCTTCTTTCACAGAGTGCACAATACATTTCCACTTGGAACTTTGCAACTCTTGCAAGTTTTTTTCCCATGGATAACCCAGATCATACAGAAAATGGTAGATATTGAATATTTTTTTTCTATTTCCTATTGCAAAAATAAGGAGCTACCACGATAGAATTTAACTCTAAATAATTCAGTTATAGACAACAAAACACAGTCTGACTATTTCTTAATTTCTCACTGTACCTTATTTATGCCAAGAACGACAAGAGTTTTTCTGTGATTATTGCAGATAACGATTGCATTGTACTTTCTTGCTATATCTTAATCACAATCTTGGCTAGACCAGATTGAGTTTTTTTCAACAATATTGAAAACTGGAAAACAGTCCTTTCTCCTATTTCTGAGGCAAGAGTTCTGCTTTTTGCATGGATGGGCTTCAGTGACATACTTCATTTACCAAAAAAGTGACAGGAAAGACAACTAGAGAGTTAGAGTTGCCAAGGAGATACATGTCTGAGCTGAAGGCTATGAAACTTCTATCTGTGATACTTACTATATTTGATGAGCTGCATTCAGTGTTGGAAAACTACTCATAGAAAGCAGTGTGGTACTTTTATGCAAAATCATTAAACATACAAAAAGATCCATATCACAATCTTTTCTTTCTCTCTCTCTCTCTCTCTCTCTCTCTTCCTCTCTCTCTCCCTCCTTAGCATGATAAAATGCTAATTCATATTTACTAGATAACCAAGAAAATGATTTTACAAGATTTCGTAAGTATTAAATATTACAATTCTCCAATTTACAGATTTTTGTTTTGGAAGTAAAGTCACTTGCTTGCAGCTTGCTACTGTTTCATGGAACCAACTGTATTAAAATTAATTTATATTAAAATGAACTATTACCTCCAAACAAAGTAAGAATCCATTTCTGCAGTTTCAGAGAAAATTCCTCATTAGCTTCTGAATTTCATTACCGTACCACTTCGGCGCCATGCAGACTTACCCATGAAAATTGCTTTCAAAAACCCATGTCAAAGAATGCTGAATAAGGATTTCAGTGCCTTTTAATTAATTTTTAATTCTTGTTCCTGAGTGTGGAGCTGATGTCAATAAAATGTCCAGGAGGACTCCATTTTATTTTAAGAAAAAATAGTCAGGTTTATGCCAGTATTTTGCTCCCAGGTATAGCTGAAATGTTTTATCTTAAATAGTCCAACAAAGTCAGCTTCAGGCTACTCATCTCAAGTTAAAAATATCAGCTTTAGGAATGAAGTACAAAAAGCAAATGGAAAGGATCTGGAAAGGGAAGTGTCAGTAAAGCTTAACTACCAGTGCCACTACCAGGTCCCACAATGCTTGCGTGGGAAGTGGGGCTTTGGTGGCCTGGATGCACTTATGATTTCCACTACTCCATAAATGCCAGACATGTGATGTGGATTTCTATTCATGTTCCTGCTTCATTGTGTAATTCTGAGTAATCACTAAAATCTGGTTTGGTAACTATGGTCATGACATGGCATGTACACTGATTTCCTTAACTTTCTCCCTATAAGTACTTGCCAGTTCTAGCAGTAAAGTTCAGGAGACAGGAAAACAGGACTGAAACAATGGAAAAACCTTTATTCAAGAGTTTACAGTGCCAATATGATTTGTACATATTCTTGCAAAGTCCTTGAACACATGTATAATTAAGAACTTAATTAATTCCACTGAAGGCAGTAAAGCTGCTTTGTGTGCATCACTGTTTCAAAGGAGTACAACATTCTCAGAACAGTAAGATTTCATAGAATGCTGTTGAAGAGGATCAATTACAATTTTCTGATTACATGGAATAAGAACTACCCCCCCCCCCCCCCCCCCCAAGTACCCTCTCACAAATTCAAACAAAGAGACTTAAACAAAATGGGGTTTTTTACAATTTAAATTATATTTAAGATGGAAATAAATTGAGCACATTTAGAGTTCAGTCAGAGAAACTAGTTAAATTCACTTGGAGAATCTAGTCAGAGTTTTTTAATGTATCAATATATACTTTGAGGAAAAGCTCTTTTATGCATTCAGAGGAGGCATTGCTCATATTTCTTTGCTAAATATCAGCACATGTACAACAGACTGCAGAATGACTGGTGCTGCTGAAAAAAGATCTCAAAAAGGGGTCATAAAGGGAACAGGCATCAGATCTGATTTAAGGACAAAATCTCCTAAAAATAACATGCCTGTATACAATATCACTGCAGCAAAGAAGAAATGGATAATTATAACAAATTAAAATTGAGGTCCCCAGAAAGGAATACTATATGGACAAGTTTGACATTCTAGAATAAAATAAAGAAAAATAATCTCCTAACTAACACATACCAGAAATACTTTAGACTTTTTTTCTGAATATTCTGCTAGGGGTAGTAGTAGTTTTTTTTTTACTTTGCCTTATGAAGGAATGAATGAATGAATGGACTAATAACATTTTTTAAAATAAATTTTAAATGTAATAACTTTAGAATTAATTTATTTGCTGAATAGTGGTTAAACAGAAATTAAAATCTTCTTAGTTTTTCAAGCCAGAAAATTTAAATTAAATTGAAAATGGATCAATTTATTTAGTATAAATCTTATTCTGAGATCAAAATACTGTCATAAAACTAATATGATCTTTGAAGTTCAATAAAATTAGATATTCTGACAATGTTTTGATCTTTCTAATATTCAAAAGAAGGCTTCTACTGAAGACTGATGTAGACTAGAACTAGTATTTTCATCTTAACTGTCTTGGAGACGGAGCTTAGCAGAACAGGTTTCTCAAGAAGCAAGAACAACTCCAATAAAGCAGGATTTCCAGAGTGTCTTGCTGTATTAAAGTTATCATTCCTGACAGAGGAGCAGCAGATTGAAGTTTGTGACTAAGGACAAAAAACTTTAATTGTGGGAAATTAACCTTGTAATTTTCTAATAGTCCTCTAGTGAGAGATCAAATACAATTTGAAAGCACTGCTAATAAGATGTTTTTAAGAAACATTTCAGGGAGATAGTGTTGTAGAAGAGGATTAATGAAGGTGTAAGCTACAGAATAAAAAAAAAAAAAAAGGAAATACAATACTCCATAGTGTATCTGACTTTTGATACAAGAATGTAGGTGAAATTGAAAGATAATAATTTACATTTAAGTACATTCCTCTAATGAAAAAAAAAAAAAAAGAATAAACTGTAAAAGAAAGAAGAAAGTGAGGCTTTTTTGTTCTAAGCTGACAAACATCAAACACCCAGAGTAAGGATGACTCTGGAGACTTTTAGTTTCTAGCCCTCAGCAGATTATAGAAATCAAGAATCTTGTGTCATCTTGGGCAATGCTCAAGGAAAAAAACCCTCACTTGTCGAAGGATACAGCTTCAGCAGTAATAAAGCTACTCTCTTCAGGTGGTTGGGTCCAGCCCAGTAAGCTCTTCCATGTCTTGCTTCTATGTGCAGCAACCAAATCCCATTTTATGGATAACAGTCAGGATCATAAGCATACCTAGACACAGAAACCTTGCCTAAATTTCTTACTGAACACCCAGTTTTACTGAAGTCAAACTAATTATTTACCCAGTACATATCTTATAAAGTATCTACATTTTCACAGAGCTAATTTCTGCAAAATTAACCCTCTCCCGACAATGTAACACCACACCCAGGATTAACAATTTCCAAGCACTATTAACATTCTAGATGTAGGTTTCCAGATAGAAGAGAAAGATTAGTCTTAAATAAATGAAATAAGCAGGATCTAGGTTATTTTAGTCTGTTCCCCAGGAAAATCACCCTATACTCTTCTGCCATAGAGCTTTTGCTTCTTTTTTTTTTTTTTTTTTTTTTCTTCTTTTTTTTTTTTTTTAAGGACCAGAGTGTCAGACTGTCTCCCAGGCAACCAACAATAGGACAGGAAGACACAGCTTTAAGGTGTGCCAGTGGAGGTTCATGTTGGACACACCAAGAATTTCTGACAGAAGGGGTGATTGGGCATTGGAATGGGCTGCCCAGAGAGGTGGTGGAATCACTGTCCCTACAGCTATTGAAGGAAGGATGTGGCACTCAGAGCCATGGTCTGGTTGACAGGGTGGTGTTTGGTCATAGATCCCAGAGGTCTGTTCCAGCCTGACTGATTTTGTGATTCTGTGATTTGGCTAATAAAGCTGCCACAGGATGCAGATCTCAGGTAGGTAGCACCCAAACCCTTTCCTGCTGAGTGCAGGGCACAGGATGCCTGCCTTTAAAGAGCTGTAATGAAAAAACCTTTGGCTTCAGACTCAGAATGACAAAACCCACAGCGTTTCTTCCTTCTCTTTTCTTTTCTGACCCACAGTTGCACTGTCTCTGCTGCCAGCCAGCCAGGTACATTTCAATCACACTGATATACCTGAACAATGAATCCTTTCATAGCAAACCTCCAAGATAATGACTAAAGAAATTTACTTCCTGTTATGATGAAGTGGCTCTATTGCACTTGTTCTTTGGGTCCTGATAGATCTTTCAAAGGTTTAATGAATATATATCTATTCATCAAAGGCTGAGTAGGAGACCAAAATTATTCCAATATAGTTCTAAAAATGTATAATGAACTGGATGTCTTAATGGCAATCAGGGAAAGGAGAATACAGAAACAGAGCAAATAGACAGGAAATACACTGCACCTACCTGCCCTGTGTTTTCATGTGACTTCAGCCTGTGATGCCTAAGAGGGTAAAATTCATATGATAATTTTTTTAAAAATTGACTTTTAGGATGGGACATCTCATAAGAAGACTGAAGATGAAGTGGATGATGCATTAGGCAACCAATGTAGAATTTTATGATGAAAATATATATGGTTTTGCATTTGGTTTCTAGGAAGAATCATACCCATAACTTTGGACTAGAAATCACTAATATCCATTCATATACAGATGTAATATATATTTATAGAAAAGTTGCTGAAGGTGGCCAAATACCAGGATCAAGACATTCCTCCCCAAGCAAGGAGTCTATATTTTGTTTTAGGGAGTAAAAATAATTTTGACTGACAGCAGAAGATGTAATTATGCATGCCACCCTAAGTGTCAGTGTTTGGAAAAGCAGACCTTTTATTTGCTAAATATGCACTGAAGGTACCTTTACTCTCTCTGAAAATAAGAAGGAAATCATTATCAGACCAGCACTGGTTGAATTTTAAACATGAAATTCTCAAAAGATAGTCTTACCTGGAATACTCCTGGCATTTATCCATCATTATGAAAACAACTTAAACAGAGCAAGGAAACAGAAGAATTGATAGAATAATTAAAGGAAAAATTAGATCAAAATGGCTTAGTTTACCAAACAGAATAAAAACTTTGGGGAGAGGGAGAAGCCAAGGAAAGAAATAAATTTGTTCCCTAGAAAAATACCAGAGTAAGAAAATAGTCAGGGAAAAGGCTATGTGAAAGGTCAATGTTTCAACAGGAAAAATATGCATGAGTTGTCCATAAATAAGTTTAAGAGAAGACTTCTATGCATCAAAGGAGGAAGGATCTGGAAAAGATCCTCAGTGGGTACAAAAATATTTATTTTAAGATGGGGTTTCATTAATTAATGGAGGCAGATTATGCAAGAATTTTTACAATAAGAAGGATTTCAATTTGATTGTACAGATCTTTCAATATACTGTGTTCTGGCCGTGGCTCCATATCATGCAGGTTACCTTTGTTTAGGTGAGAAGTTGGTGTCCACCACAAAGATATTTCATTACAAGAGATGGCATCAAAGCTTGGGTTTAAATAAACAAATGTCAAGCTATGACAGATGTGATTCAAAGAAGAATTAATTTCTCCAACTTCAGACTGACAAGAGGTCAAAGGTTTTCATCATTTCCATTCACTTAGGAGGTGGAAGTGGGAAGAATAAATAGGCAAGGAAGTTTCCTTTTATGTCTGATTAATTTTAGCTACATTTTCACCTTCCATCAGAAAAGAACAAAGTAGGGAAGATCCCCATACATTCCCTGAGTTATGGAATTCAACTTCAATTTCTTGTAGAATCCTCTACGTGCAAGGACAGGGTGGAGATTACTTCTATCTCTGGAAATGTCAAATGTGAGATCACAAAAAACAATATCAAAAAAAAATTCTTACATAAGGCACACCATACTGCTGCTATCTGCACGGGATGATTTTAAGGAATTTATTATCTCCAGTTTCACCTAAATTTATTTTGAAAACATTAGGATGATTGGGAAGTAAGCAAACTAGGTGAAGCACATTCAAACATACCAAAATAAAATGTTTCCAGAAAACAGCTAAAAGAGAATCTTTTCATATATGATAGAAATAGAAGGCTAAGAAACAAATCCTTCTGATGCTCTGTGCATAAATAAATCAAAGTTCTTTCCCAACATTTCCTCTTCAGTTCCATTCAGCTTTACTGTCTGATGAACAAACACAAATCTGGCCATAAGGAAATCTATTAGGGAAAAAACCTGAAGCTGAGATAGGGCCAATGCACTCCATACGGAAGATTGCTATTGCAGAGCTACAGCCCTGCTTACCCAACACCAGAGATCATTTGTTTGTAAGGGCTCATGATTCAGACCCTGAAAAGAACACCAGCCTTTTTCATACATCAAGATGAGAAACATTCTCAATGCAAGGAGCAGCCAGTGCAGGGAAGAGCACGGAATAAGAGGAAAATTAAGATGTGTGTTCTACAGCTCTGAGGATGCAAACTCAACTTCTTCAGTGGTTTTTGTTTTTGGTAATACAAGGACATGTTTAGGGGAAAACTGTGTCCTGTCTCTAAAGACCACCTTACAGTGGAATTACTAAATTAAATAAAATTGGAGAAAACTTGAGTAAGACATCTCTAATACTAAATGATAAATATAATGGGACTTAAATTATAGGAGTAACTGGGAGTATTGAAAAAGCCCAAACAACCAGACACCGATAGTCCATTTTCGAGCTGATAAAATACTCCAAACACAAATAAAGGGTTCAATACATTTGAGTAGAATGTTTAACCGGCAGCTCTGCCCCTACTCACTAGGCAAGTATTTTGCTCTACATCAAAGTTTGGGAAATTGCTGAAAATGGAAAGAGGCCTTGCTGCATTATTTGTAGTCCTAACTTAAGAGTCAGAGAATTTTAATAACTTGGCTAAATCTTATTTCTATTAATATAATTCTCCCATCTATCACCAAATGGAAAGAATATTTCCCAAAGGATATAGAGAGCCAAAAGATAAGAACTAAATCTGCATTTCCATAACAAATACCTAGATAATAAAATTTTCTCTCTTTTTAATGTTGTGTAGTGCAATACAAACACATACAAGTGTAGGTGGCTTACTTTGGGTTTGGGATACAGAACTGAACTTTTCAATATGAAAAAAATTTAATGAGTTCAATTTCACCTTTAATTAGAGTGCTTTTATACTTGGACAGAAGAGGTGGTTAACCATTTAATCATATTTTTCACACATTTATGTTCAAAATTCACTGGTTTATGTTTTTTATATTTTCTTTTATTACAATGAAAGTGACTTAAAATCAAGTGTGGGAGGCATAAAAAAATTCACCCTACCCAATGTCAAGAAGAATATCAAATTATTGATCTGTAGACAGGAGGAAATTAAATATGGTATCCCCTTCTCATTTGAAAGAAAATAACTGCAACAACTCTGCAAAAGTTCACAAAAGAAATAGATTAAAAATGTTGGCATGAAATCAGCTACTGTCTTGAATGTATCTGCAGGAGTTTTATTTATAGAACACCGCAAGTAAAAGGATTTATCAGAAGTGTATGGACTCAACTTTTTAACTTAACTTTCTTTGTTCATCTTAACTTTTGTGCACAGAGACATCTCATAGTTGTGACAACCAAAATCGTTACTTTATCTGTGAAAACAGAATTGTTTTCAGTGATGTATCCTCCTAATATATTTTGTTTCTGGAAGTTTCTTCTGGGATTTCTTGAAAACATCTCTGGATTTTATTAGGAGTCAGTTTAATAGGCGGACAAAAATCAATCCATGCTTTTTTCACAGAGACTTAAAAATAATTTTTTTCAACTCTGGCACCTGAGTTGTATTAACCTGACAAATTTTATCACCATTAAATATTCATGAAGGATCAATTCAAACTTGTCACTTCAGTGTAGACTATATCTGTGGATACCTTCACAGAGTGCTATTCCACGGAGAGCTTGGTCTATAAAGAAAACAATGAATGAGATTAAAGAGGCAAGGTCCTAGTAACAAGAAATTCAGAGGCAGAGACTTGGGGCATAATCATAAAGACTAGCTTTAGCTTAGCACAGCTACCTTCAGTACTCTCCAGCCTCTGCCAGAAAGCAAGACTCTTTCTTATTGACAACAAAAGGAACCAGAGATGAGCACCCTTCAGCTAAAGTTTTCTTTTATAGTATTTACTGTCCCTGAATGATTCAGGCAACAGTTCCTTGCACACTGACCACCACCAGGCTGCCAGAGCACAGCTTCAGAGATTCAGTCCTTCACTGAACCACACCACAACCTGTGCTCTAGGACCTACATTGAATGCTGGTTTTGTAGCCAGCAGTCATACCCACTCAGTTTTCAGCCCTTGGGGTATGCACACTCTAAGTTTTGTATTGATAACTTGAGAGACAAAAGTCTTTAAAGGATTGTGGATATTCAGACAATAAACACTTGAATGGAGGGTCTTTAAAACATGGAAGAACCCTGTTTGGAAGGGATTTTCGCAGCTCATCTAGCCCAAGCTTCTGCTCAGAGCAGGATCAGCCATATGATAAGACACCGTTGTTCCAGAGTTGAAGCAGCCATGTCTTGAAAAATCTCTAAAGATGGAGAATATGCAATTCTTTTGGGCAATCTGTTCTACTATTCCAGTGCCCTAAGGTGAAAAGGGTTTTCCCTGAATCAGAGTTTTAATATCTCATGTTTCAGCTTATACCTGCTGTTTCTTGCCCTCCCAGGTCACAGATGTCTTACTTCATATTCAACTGTATAAATATGCAAGTAGGATACTGTTTTCCAACACTGACACTACAGTTGTACTGAAGCTACATACTTCCAGTGAAAGTGCAAAAAAAAAAAAGCTTTTCAATGGCTTATTTTTTGCAAAATGAAGATTTTTACAAGTAGTTTCATTAGCAGCTCATTTAATAAAACTAATAGAAAAATTGACTAACCCACTTTCCTCTGTTCACTTTTTTCCCACCTCTCATAAATGCTTTTCAGGCCTTACAATCCTCTTACTGAAAGAAAAAAGAATCAAATGGGGAGTGAAGAAAAATTAAAAATAAAAATAAATAAAAATAACTCAAAACATTAGAATTTCCTCTTGAAAAATTAAAACAACTTCAGAACATCTTTTATATCTTCATTGTTTTTCAATTCCAATATAGTTCAAACCCTTCATCATTATTAAACTTATACAGGAGAAAATGTTTTAAGTTCTAGTCTACCATATTTAGCCTCCCTTAGTCAAGAAATTTATCACATCTACAGAATTGCTTGGAACTCTTAGGACTTTTACTTATTCTTTTTCTTTTGATCAAGTGTATTGGAAAAAGAACCTCTTGTACCCACCTGGATTACTGGCAAAGAAAATCCAAATGCTAGGAAACTCACAAAATATTAGAAATAACTTGAATTTAAGACATAGCATCATTGTTGGTTCTGTTAACTATGACAGATATTTGGACGTAAAATTTTGTTAATTGAACAGATTTATCATGGAATAATTTCTATGCAAAGGCCAATATTTTCAAATGTCAGTACCAAAAATCCATCTCCAGGCTCACAATTAAACAAGACATAATTTTCAACTGTACATCTGTGTAATTTTAACTATTCTGTAAAAATCTCATGAGTTTCAAACAAGTTTATCTTTATATTGCATTTATATATAATGTCAAAGTTTTGAGAGGCTTTAGGTTTTGAGGAGAAGGATTCCAAAAAAAACACTTCTTCAGATAAATTTCCTGCTTGATCATATACACTAAATAAATCTCAGCTATCTTCATACCAGATTACATCCTTCTGTTCTTCACAACAGAGGAGACAATAAATGGTTGAGTATTGTTGAGAAAAAAATATATTAAAGAGATAGTCAGAAAGTTCAGTTTTGTGGATGGTGACTAACATAATAGGGATAGCATGCTTAACATATACAAAAAATGTTTGAAACATCTTTTCTTATTAAAATTGCAAAGGGTTTTAAGAACTCTATTCTTCCTTATTTCTATAGAAAGTAGATATTCCCATTTTTGTATTTTGTTTCCATCCATGTGGATCCATGGATGAAATATCTACCAAACAACTGGAAGCAATGCTCTCAATTTTTTATATTAAACTCTTTTTCTTATATGCAGTGATGTTTTGGACAACAACATTAGAGCAATTTTAGCTGATGTGTGCAAGTCCCCAGTTTTACAAAAGGGAAATTGAGATATTAAATGTATATCTCAAATTTAGAAGTAAGCAGCTGGCTGACAAATCTCTCCTCTGATGGTTCCTGTCTTGTTAGCTTTTTTGTAAGTCTCCCAAGAGTTTCTTTAGCTGCACCATGTGATATTTCACTACTGCTGTTTTCTGCTCTTGCAGCAAACACTACTATTTCATCATAAACAAATAGTGTTAACACTTGTGATGCTTAATGTTTTGTCAGTTTGCTCAGCAAGTGTGAAGAAAATGCAAACACTTTCAAGCCTTTTTTCATGCTGTCAGACTGTACTAAGTTGAGGAAATCTCCCAAATGGATGGTATTGTATGCTGCATTTAGATTGTTTGCTAAAAAATTAAGCATTGACACTCATGAGATTCTTAAAACAGGCAGTACCTGGTTATTAACCCCTTTTTTCTTTCTACCTGGAACAAACATTTTTTTCTTCACAAAAGGCTTATAGGCTGTGGATATGTTTTTTAGCTATGACAGTCTTGCTTCCCAGAATGGCTTGCCTTATTTTCATTTCTGTGAACAGCTTCCTAGGTATTTGTGTGCCTAATTTCTATACACATGCTTTGTATCATATTTTGATGTGCAAATCTGTGCATCATCTACCCAATTAGATATGCTTTTCAACATATTAATTTTTCATAAATATTTATATCTTTCATCACTTCATGCAATTAGTCCTTTATCATGAGGGGAATCAAAAACCCTTTGTTAATGACATGCTTTGCAAAATACAGGGGTTTATTTTCTTCCATTGGTTCTATTCATACCTCAGTCTTACAACAAGAAAAAGGTGGTTGTGTCTCATTAATCATTAATAACAATTGCAATATTGCAATAATTTATACTACTTTAAACAAACGTGGGTAGCCTTGGGAAAAGCTGATATACACAATTTCAATTTTAGGGCTCAAAGAAGGAATCCTGAAGTTTACCTTCCCCTTGATTTCAAAAGATATTTGAGGAGCATTAAAACATTGAAAACATAAAGTCCAGTGTATGTAACAGATATCTAGTGCTTTTTTACAAGGCCTATGATATTCAGGCTGGCCTCTGGCTGCTAATCCAGAAGGTTACATGTTTCCACAGATCACAATCTCCAGACCCCATACATCCATCTCAGATACTCCATTGCATCTCAAATGGCAAGAGATGCCTCTTTTTAAGCAACTGAATTAATTCAGTAATAATGACCTGGAGTAGTAGCTATGATCTAATTAATTTAGAGCTGTAAATGAGATGCAAGGTGCTACGTTGCTCTATTTGGTATGAGACAAAAGAAATTCTCATTCTTGGGGCTGTCCACCTGCGAATGGCTAAGTGTAGTATTTGGGCCTTGGGGGGATGTCTCTGTGGTGATGTTTGCTCTTTTTTAAAAGTTTGTTTGTCTGGGTACTTTACAATTTAGAGGTTTTGATATCCTTCCTCATTTCCTATAGTTTTATACTGTTGGGTTAGTCTGTTAAGTGAAGGAGGTCACTAAAAAGGTTTTACGAGAGAAACAACCAAAAAAATGAATGCACTGGTAAATGTAATTTCTTGCCTCATACTGGACTTATGGTTTGTTTGGAATTTTTTCTGTTTCAAGACGATTTTTAAACAGACTTGAACAACCCTTTACATAACACTGTCAGTTTGAACCAGATTTATTTGTCCAATGAAGTGTGTTTTATCAGAACATTCATTACCCTTTTTGTACATAGTGGAGTCAAGGATCAGAAAGCAATTTTCCTTCTTTCCTGTTCTCAAAACCATGATTATTTTAGTGAGGTTAAGCAGTGCTTTTTCAAATTCCCTGTGCTTGATGTGTCATCTATGGATGAGTCAAGCCTGTTATGCTGGAACTCTGAATACAAGAATTGTCCCTCACTTTGAAAACTTTTGAAAGGAATGCTTTATTTTTTCTATAGGTAAATCCAAAATAAATTTTCTTTTTATTCATAGATGTCATGGCCATACCCATTGATACAAGGCGTTTGCATACAGCCTCTTCAAATACTCCAGTTTGCACCATGACTACACTGCTTAACCATCTTTTTCTGAAATACTAAAGCTACTACATCAACATGAACAGACTGGAATTTCTTTACATTTTTAGAAACATCTGCTCTACATATCACTGTGTAATATATCTATGTATTTACTGTAAAAGAAATTAAGGTGTCACTTTGCTGCCAAAAATTTAAGCATGTGCAGGACAGCACTATTTTTGACACACTGCAGATGGAGTGCTTTAAAAAGGACAGTTTAGCCTTTGCAGCAGCATAAAATGGATGTATACCCATCCTCCAGATAAAAACAACTCTATGGAGTGAATGTTTAGTCTACCTTTTTGCTTTACACTAAATTTTATCTGTAACAGCTGCTTTCTAGTTCACCTGAAAGTACTGCTGATAATTGAGGGAAGAGCTTTGCATCTAAAACATGAATCATGCTTTATCTTACTGACTAGTTTAGCCCCTTCTGTAAAATAAGGGAGTTTGAATTCCCAGGTCCAAATTCCCAGGCTAATTGTCTCATGAAACAACGATAGGCTGAATGGGGTATCCTTTGAGACTCTTGCTATGAAACTTTGCCAGTATGTAGAGCAACACATCATATTCACAGGGAGAGAAGCCACAAGCAGGAGTGAGACCCTGCATGAGGGTTACAACATATAGCTACAGCATCTGTAATTTCAGAGAGCTCTTACATCCTTTACCTTGCTTGGAGCATGAAAGTACAGTGAAACCTGGAAAGCTTGTGGGAAATGTTCAAGGATTGGCATGCATCAGGATGGAATAGAAGAGCAGGAAGGGAAGATTTTTCTCCCAAGATACCCATTTCATCTCTACAGAAGAGACAGGGATCAAAATGAGGTATTTTTGGTTTTGTCTCATCCATCTCTAATTTCTCAAGGTCTCCCTCTTCTCAGTGAGTGTTCTTTGCTGGACACTTTTGGTTTTGGGACGGTCTAGTTGCGAAAGGAACTGATGGTCCCATTTAAATTTATGTCTTTAAATTAGACTGTTAAATAAACTGTAACTTAAAAGAACACAACTAATTTGCATCATATAAAATGATGAATTTATTAAGGAGAAGGTCAAAAATATCTAAAAAGTAGAAAATAAAATCAAAGTTTCAGAATATGTACATAACAATCACTGTAAAGTATATTACAGTAAGTAGCTAAATATATCAATGACTGTTAATTGGAGAGGAATTTGTAGGCAGAAAAGGGTGATATCCCAGGATGGATATTCTTCTGTGCTCTTTCACTTTCAAAGCTGCATGTAAGAGACAAGATCAATTAGGGTTTAAACCTTCTTTTCCTAAAAGCTCTTTCTGTTCTGTCCAGGTTCATGTATTGTGTCCCATACAGAGGAAATAAGAATGAAGGTCTGTTAGTGTGTCAGCACAGGTTGGAAGAGCCCTTCTGAGGAGAGTTTCTGCCCAATCCCTTGTGCTGTGCTCGGTTTCACACCGAGGGGGATCTCACCAGCCGGATTTTGTCTGCAGGAGACACTGCAGGACCTCTCCGGCCACGCTCAGCTGCAGAGGGGTGGGCAGCAGCCCTTGGGGCTGAACCGGAACTACAAAAAGCCATTCCCTGCCAATGCGATGGGGATGACAGGCCCTCAGCAGCAGGCTTTGGTTTCACTCCGCAGAGGCACCGGTGCTCCTCCACGCCGGAGGGCGGAGGCAGCGCCGCGCCTGCCAGCAGCGTGCCCGGCACCGTGACAAGCGCTCCCTGCATGTGCTGGCTCCCCGTGCCTCTCGCTCGCAGGCAGGCACAGAGCTTGCTGCTAAAGAGCACAAGACATTCTCTTTCTTTGGTGCCTGAGCAATCTGTCTCTGTGGTCTTCCCAGCCTTTATGAGCCCAGGGATTTGGAAAATAAAAATATCAGCTGAACCCAGCTAAATCACATTGTACAGAATAATGCAGAGACAGCTCTCGCCATTCAGAGTACTGTGCTTAAACCACCCATAATGTAGAAAAACAAATGCTTCTCACAACTGACAATTTTTTACTTTCCTTTTTCTTCCAATAAATAATATTGAGTTTGTGTAGATGCTTTTTAAGATGAAGAAGAATGAACCAAAATTAAGTGTTATTGAACATCAAAACATCATTTTAGCTAAGCAGCAGGATGCTTAGATCTTTGCTGAAAGCTTATCTGAACTACTGGAAGCTCCTTGACTCTGCAAAATCATGCAAAACATTTAAAAGCAGGTCAAATATCAGGAAATTCAGCTGCCAGGAATTTCCCATCAGCAAAAAGGGGAGGAAAGAAGTTCTTCCATCATTTCAGAAGGTAGGAAAGGCCAGTGCTACAGTCAGGTGACAAGCTAGGGGTATTGTTTTATCTAAATTACCTGCCTAAGAATTTAATTATATGTCTTTTTTTTTAAATATAAATAGATTTTGTTCTTTTTACGCAAGACCTGTGTCTACATTCAAAAGTATTCTGCAAATGTTGTGCCATGCCTGCTTCTGAAAATCCTTATGGACAATTGTGTGCATAGAATATTTAATTGCATGTGCACATATGGATTATTTCTACCACTTGCATGCACACATCCCTAAGTGTTTGCACAAACAATCATAATATTTAGACATAATTTATTAGCTGGACAATTATACAAATTATATATTTGTATTTTAAATGAGTCCCATATTTTTATTACATTCTCTGTAATATTTGATCAACTCATTAAGAAACATGAGGATTAAAATTCAGGAGTGGCTGGATGCATGCCTGTTACACTTAATTAGTGATTGCTTGAAAAAGGATCTGAGAATTATCATACTGCATAATGACAAAGATCTACACAGCAATAAAAATATTCTGCACAGTATTTTAATAAGATTCACTGCCTTTGGTAAGCTTAAACAGGTGAAGTAAAATGCAGCATTTTGCATCATGTCAGGGTTTAATTTCAGAGTTATGTTTATAAAGGTTGCAAGTCATTTAAAGAAAGGAGTAATCGCCATAGTAGGAAGGTGTAATATTACAGATTTTTACAGCAATGTTTTAATGGCTTCAGTGTATATTAAATATTTAAACATATATAACATGCATTAAAAACTGACAGAGCAGCAGAAGATAAAAACATTGCACTTTTGATATAAAGATTTCAGATTCAATACAGAGCATGAAAGCAGAGTAACTGAGTAAGTGTGAATCATCCTGTTAAGATGTTGAGAGTGTTCAAAGGGTTAAGGATGGCAAATCACATTTTGTTGCTATGTGCAGCAAGGATAAAGATCTACTGGAACCCCCTTTAATAGGTGAAAGGTGGTCTGAGCCAAAACGCACACACTGACGTCCAACCCTTCCCCAGAGAATCAATGATGTTTTTTGTGTGTGATCAATGTAATATTCCACAGCTAAATTTAGGGACTCTGCATCCTATGAAAATCGCACCTCTCTATGTCTAATTAACAATAAAAAATTGTGGTTATCTACAGGTTTAATTATTTAATCTACAAGGTTTTGATTAACTTAATCTTTTTAGTAAGAACAAAAGAGTATGTGGGGGTGGGGAGGGGAAGCATTTCTAATGTTGTTTACTCAGAAGGAATTCTGTAATTTTCCCTAGTCAGCTTGTAAGGATACACCATCTTTGCTGTTAGCTCCCCTAACCCAAGCAACATACAGTGTGAGACAGACTGCTAATAATTTTCACTGTCTCAGTGTATTACTCGGTTAAATCATAAACTATGTCTACAAAGCTTCTCCTTTTTAGTTTGGAATTTTTACAGATTTTTAGCAATAGATCACAAGATTCAGTGTCTGATTTTGATGTGTTAGAGGAAAGCTAAAAATTTAAAACCAGATGCCCTTGGCCAAAGTAACTTGTTTGAGGTATACTTCACTAAGCAAACAAATATTTACACCAATGTTAACTCTTTTTTCTGCACTGGTACAGCATTCTGCCTATTTACAAGTCCTCGGGTGATCCATGTTGTTTCACCAAAGTCAGAAGGAGTTTTGTCTGATATCAGTGGGGCCAAATTTCACTTTTAATAATTCCTTTGACACACATGCTGGAGTATCTGCAGCAATGCTGTGGGTGAGTATTGTGCAAAGGATGAAACAGGAAGGAGGCACTCTCATCACAGAAACTCTTCCAGGACCTCTCACCACTCACTGCAAGCCCTCTCTTCTCAAAGCACTCTGAAAGATGCATGTTTATATGCTATTGCCCTGCCTCAAAGTGTGTAACAAAAACCATTTAAATGAAGATTTAAAGGAAGAAAGAGCCCCGAGCCTAAGGAAACAGGAGTTCAGTTCTGAGTTCTGATCTGGGGTGCTCTAAAATCATAACCAAACCCATATGGCTTAATTTGGAAACTTTAATAAAATAAATTAGCACGACGAGATTTGTGAGAATCTTGTCATTCATATCAAACTGAAAAAAACCAAAACCATAAAAGTCTATTTTTGGAAATATACTCTGCATTCTTCCATGTATTTTTCCCATTAACCTTATTCTCTATGTTTGAAATGAAAAAATAAAGATACACTATTATCTTAGAATTAAAAATATAGTCGTGCATTCAAATATTTTAAGGGTGGCTGTCAAGAGCATGGGGTCAGACCTGGATGATCTCCAGAAGTACCTTCCAACCACAGCCATTCTGTGATTCTCTAATATGTAATTATTGCTGTAGAAATTACCTTATGAAGCAGAACTTCATTAGGGATAAAAGTCATATGATATAGGGATTATTTTGAAATTGTTTTTATATTAAGCTTACATTCAAATGCAATTTTGTAGGAAGAAACCTACACTAGCAAATAGAACAAATTTTCAAGAACCAATTAAACCTATATGTAGGAAATGAAAAAATGGTTTGTCCAAAACCAGCAGAATGCTTTTATTTGTAGGATTCCAAGGTGCCCTCGTGACTCAGGCTGAGGATTCAGGACTTCTCCTCCAAACAGAGAAGTTTGTAATATTATCATTAAACCAACAAGAAAAATATATTGATCAATTAAAGTGATGCTTTCATTTTTCACTTATTGGCAAGTAAGCAACACATGGGCAACTCAGCTCAAAAGTAATTTCATCATTTCGGTTACTTGTTCCAACTAAACGCAAAATTTTGACACATGATTAGAGCAGCCTACACATAGATACACAGACACAGGAAGCACTGCAGCCCTTCAGGGATACTTTTAGCTCTCCAGTGTTAGAAATGCTTCCTGATTTATTTAAAATTATCAGCCAAGTTGTGATACCATCATCCCTCAGCACAATAGATGCAATACAGACATCTTCAGCTGTTCCATGTCCCCATGCTCTCCTTTACCTACTGTGTTTTGTATTGAAGACAGAGCTTTTGTAAATGTTTGTATTACCACAATAATATGGTTCTTGTGGTCTTATGAGGTAAATATAAAGAATAAAAAATGAAAAACATTTTCCTATTGCAGTGGACACATAAACAAAGCAAATGTCTTCTTAAACCACTCATCTCTGCTTGCTAAAGAAGGCAAGAGGAGACAGAGGCTGATTGCATTCCAGTCTAATATCTGCTGATTAATGTGAGGACTCATTGTCACTAGCATTCTCCACCATCTCCTCTCAAAAACAGGCTCCAGAATCTAAATTTCTCTTATGAATAAAGTTTTGGGGACATTTTAAAATCACATGACCTTCTGGTGGACAAAAAAGAGAGTCATTCACATATCCCCTCTCATATAGTCAAACAAACAAAAAAAAAAAAAAAGAATTCTGGTTTGTTCCATGGATAAAGAATATTCACAGAACACAGTTCATCCTTCCTGTCTGTAGAGTGTTTTCTATTAAATATTAAAACTAACTGTAGTGACTGAAAGGCAAAGGAGCCTCACTGTTTGGAGGGAGTAAATACTGTTAATGTCATTACTTCCAAGGGGTTACTAATCATTATGAAATCTTGATTAATCACACAGTAAAACAAGAAGATATTCAATTGAACATGCTTGGGTTATTTAAGTCCTGTAACTAATCTGTGCACAAAATAGGATTTTAGCAGTGCTCAGGTATGTCAGCCACTGCAATTTTTCTTATTTAAGTGATGTGTCCTATCAATGATAGGCAAGAAACCTGAGAAAATAACCCAAACTCAACTCTCCAAAACTCCCAAACCATTAAAAATATACTAAAAATATTAACTGACCTGTTATAGATCACAAGCTAGGGAATTTAGACAACTCTCTGTATCTAATGGAATTAATATGATGGAAAGAATGAAGACCAGAGGGACAAATGGAAAACTAATTTGAGAGAAATTCAAATATTTGAGGACTGATGGGCTCAGCTCCATTCCAAGAAAAGAAGAAGGGTGTGTGTGGTAGACTGATCAGAACACGTACAGTTGAAATAATAGAAGATTGCACTTTCACTTGATAATTTGCTGAAAGTTTCTAGCTGGGGCAGTATTTGAGCTGCATTTAGTCTACTCTTAACTGTGGTTCTTGCTATACACAATGATAAAGGATAACCTAATGAAAGCAAAATTAAGTAAAGCACAAATCCCGTGTGCAATTTTTTTCAGGTGTTTACTCATTCGATGCCCCCGCAAGCCCAAATGCTAGCTCATTAATCCCAATAGTGCTCCATTTCAAATCAATGACACAGACACACAGAAAGGTTACTTGAACTATCCAGAACCTGGTTTTGAAGCAAATTATTCTTCCATATGTTCAACATCTCTAGAAGAAAATAGCACAAGCAGGCCTATGTATTTATGTTTAACATTTCTGAAATGATTTTGAATCCCACTGAAGTAAAAGGTAACTGCATTAAAAGAAGAAAAAGAACCAAAAAAACCCCAAACACTTCAGCAAGATTGCAAGCTATTTTTAAAATGAGTCTTTCATGCATGTTCCTAACAAAGACTGGGCAGTGTGATGCAGTGCCATCACGAGGGAGACACAGTGATCACCACGGAGTTGCAGCAGGAAAAGAGGAAGTTAAATTTTTCTTACAGCTTATATAGATTTCTAGAAAAGAGACCACATTGGAAGACTAAGGTTCAACCTCTTCAATTCCACTGGTCTTAGAAAGTGTCCATCAATTGTCCTTGGAATGTAAACAAGATAAAGAATTCTGAAAACATTGCTTTGTTTACATGAAAGTTCTGACTCCAAGAACTAGAAGGCTGGAAGGCAAGACAACAGGGCAGCTTTCAGAATATGTAGTGAACAAGGCAGTTGTTCATTGAGATCATGCTTTATCAGAAGCAAATAGGAATATGTGGGATGAAAACTGAAATTGTTGAAAAGTGGAGAACTGAAGGACAGAGCAGGTAGGTAACTTCCAAGTTTTCATGAAACAAGTTTCTGGTGCAGGAGGAAGCCTCTTTCAATCACTGAACCACAGGCAGTAAGGAAAATATCTTTCCATGTGGTATAAGGACATATTCGGTTTGCCCTTGGAGGTAATTTTTTGCTCTGTGCAGTGCTGCGGGCTCGCTGCTCTGCCCTGGACTTCCACACTGCTAATGGGGAAAATCAGTTATGAAACCAGGCTAGCTGTTGGAACAAGACCAATAACACTTCCACTCTTTTCACAGGTGATACAATCCACTCTTCCTTTTCTTGAATTAGTTTTGCTAAATGCATTTATTTTCCCTTTAATAGATTAAATAGAAAACTACATAAGTCTTGCATAAACAATAGTTTTAAACAGTCACAGACATGTCACTTTTATTTTTCCCCTCAAGACAAATTCCTTCCCTGGTGTGCATAAACTTTCTAGAAGATGGACTTCAGACTTGCTCTTAGATAAGTAGAGGTACTCTTGTATGTCTGAGAAGCTTAGTCAACTGATAAAAAGTACCAAGGAAAATTTCATTATTTGAACTGTTTCCTGACCAAGAGTTGAAATTAACGTGCCCATGGAAGCAACTTCAGTTACAGCAGCTACACAGCACCTATGTGAATGTGTGATGCTTCAGTATCAATATTCCAAGAATTCCTTTTCTATACTGCCTCAACGACTCCTTCTCTGAAAGATTGAATGGCAGAAGGAGTTCTGTGGAACATTTTTGGCTACGGGGTCACAAAGAATTTTGCCTTGTACCTGTGTCATGCTGCTAACACAAAAAAAACACTGTTAGTGACCAAAATGTCATTTGTGGCTTGCAGTGCAATAAGTGCAATTCTGTGTTAACAATACATGATTGCTTGTTCCTGGCTTCATTATCTGTTGATGCTAAAAAAATATGGATTTATCAATGTATGACAGTTCTGTCCTTGA
Source organism: Cettia cetti (assembly GCA_013401135.1). Taxonomy (NCBI): domain Eukaryota; kingdom Metazoa; phylum Chordata; class Aves; order Passeriformes; family Sylviidae; genus Cettia; species Cettia cetti. The sequence continues at coordinate 27,880 of VZUI01002245.1, forward strand.
TATCTAAGGCTTTCCTGTAAATAAATTAAGTTAAATGCAAACAAAAAAACCCCCAAGCCTAACCCAGCTTGTTCTGTTTGTACTTTTGTCACTGCAGGCGACCAGAGTGTGAAGCAGGTAAGAAGTCAAGCAAGCTCTTGACGTCAGTTATTTCTCATTTGGAACAATTTTAAACAATCTTTGACTTATGTTCATATGCTGATCATTGATTAAGCCCCAGGGATACTTCCTCCGTGTTTCTTCACCTTTATTACTATAAACAATGTAGTACTTTTCCAAACCATTTAGTTTCAGGCTCTGTGTACAGCCTATTAATAAATGCACCCTTATATATTTTGTTTCTCATTAATACCAAGATGAAAGCTGATATTCTGACAATCTCTGGGTCTCTGAAACACTCATCATTATCAGCAATGTCATGTTTATTTCTTAGTTGCACTCAAGCATTAGAATTTATGCCCAAAGAATAAATCATTCCTCTAACAGAATGATCAGTTTTTGGATTTCTCAATCTAGTTACACATTACTCACTTGGCATTTTCATTTAAATGAATATGCTCACTGAAAATAAATAGTAAGGAAAAAACAATAACAGAAATAAGGGGTTTAATAGTCACGTAGCATGCATATAACCATCACTAAGGGACTCCTGATGCTATTAGAACCCACTGATGCCTGCTTTCATGCACACAGCACACACAGTGGTCTTAGTCAGAGTTAGCTTCTCTCAGTGTCTTTTATTAAAAACAAAGTAAGATTCCAGTTCACAGATTGATAAGCTGTGGCTTAGCATTTCAGCTGTTTTCTGTAAATATTTCATGTGTGTACCTGGATTTCATGTTTCTTCATAGCAGGGAGTCCAGCAATACAGACTGCTCAAGCTTTGTTTTCAGCTTTTCTCCAAATCATTTGCAAAATCCACTGCAGTGTCTTGGTACTGCCCCTTGAAAGTGTCAGCTTGCCTAATGACAATAGTTTTTCAGAGCAGATTAATTGAAATAAGTGGTGCATCTCAACAGATGAAGCCTGAAAGCTTTCTCAGAGGAGCTGTGGGCACTGCAACTACTGAGCATACAGCCTGAAAGGTCAGCTGTGCACATGAGACATGTTGCACCATGTGCTGGGGCTGAGCTTGGAGATGCCACTTTGGCAAAGATGGAAAAACAGAAAAGAGACGTGACACACCAAGAGCTGTTTAACAGGAAGATTATCCCTCTCCTTCCCACCTCTGGTTATGGTCAGGAATGGTTCTTCTTTCAGGCTAGCACCACTCTAGAGAGTGGTAGAGCACTTGGCTTCTGAGGGAAGGTGGAAGAGATAGCATTCCCAAAGTTGGAGGTGGAAGGAAGGGAGCAGGAAATAGCAGGTTTGCAAAAGTATGGGTGAGAGGGTTTAACCCCTCTGTTTGCAAGCTGCTAGACTATCAGCTCATCCTTCTGATTTCCATTATTATCATTCTTTACAGAAAACATATAATGTTGGGTTGGGGTTTTTTCCTGACCGATTATAAACTTGGTGCATCTTAACTGAGAATGGCCCAGCAGAATAAATTAATAATGAAAATTGGTTTGACTGCATCAAATAATTATTTCTGCCATTTCCATCCACAGAAAAGAACCCATCTTTATGTTCTCCTTTATGATTATGTGAAAATAATTCCCATTTTTTTATTCAGCTATTTATTAATGGGCTACTAGAAGCACCAATAGAGACCAGTACAATGCAGAGCATTGCACAACTGCAAGTTAGCATGGGAGTTACATATTTCTATAGTCAGGTCATCCATCTATTACTGGCTAGACCCGAACCTTTCAACAGCATCATGAAGCACAACAGTTTTTATATTCAGTCATTTGCTGCTGTTGTTTCATGCCTTTCTCAGACAGGTTTTAAAGTGCGACAAGAAGGAAAGTCTTTAAGTTTCTTCATGCATCTTTTTCTACCTAAAAGGTGTTGCATTAAGTAACTACTTAAGCATTGAGTAAATACTTATGCTTAATTCTTGAACTAATTCTTGAACTAATTCTTAAACTAAAATTCTTGAACTATCCAACAGTATTTACTTAATGCTTAAGTAACTACTTAAGCATTAAATAAATACTGTTGGATAGTTCAAGAATTTTTGTGTACGTGTGTAGCGCAGTGCTGTCCTGAGGGAGACGCAGTGATCACCATGGAGTTGAAGCAGGAAAAGAGGAAGTTTAATTTTTTCTACAGCTTATATAGATTTCTAAAAAGGAGACCAGATTGGAAGACTGAGGTTCAACCTCTTCAACTCCAGTGGTCTTAGAAAGTGTCCATCAGTTGTCCTTTCACAGAAAGGAATCCAAAAACATGGTAAAAGTTCTATAAACATTATTTTGTTTACATGAAATTTCTGACTCCAAGGCTGAAGGCTGGGAAACAAGGCGACATACATGGTGATAACAGGTGTTTCTGTTTCTGAATGTTGACTTCACAGTAAAGTAAGTTATTAATTGTTTTTTTCCTTTCTGTTGGGTATTTAGAAATACTTGGAAAACAAAGACTATCACTGTATTGGGTTTGCATGGCAAGCTTCTGGTAGCAGAGGGGTGGCTTCTCTGAGGAGCTGGCAGAATGTTTCCCCATGTCCAACAGAGGCATTCCAGCTATTTCCCAGAAAGACCCACTGCTGTCCCCATCAGCAACTGTGGTGGTGCCTCAGGGATACTATTTAAAAAGTGGGGAAGCCCCAGCCTGTGCAGCAGCAGGAGGAGAGGTGAGTGAGAAAGTGTGAGAAGAAGGTCTGTGCAGAAGGAGGGGTAGGAGGTGCTCCAGGTGCTCGAGCTGAGATTCCCCTGCAGCCCCTGGTGCAGCCTGAGGTGAGGCAGCTGCACCCTTGAGCCCATGGATGTCCATGGGGGTGCAGAGATCCACCTGCAGCCCCTGGAGGAGACCCACACTGGGGAAAGTGGGGGTTAAATGAACACGGGACCCTATGGAGAGCCCGTGCTGGAGCAGGCTCCTGAGGACAGGGCAGGGCCTGTGGAGAGGAGCCCACACTGGAGTAGGTCCTTTGGCAGGGCCTGTGATGCTGTGACGGACCCACACTGGAGCAGCCTGCTCCTGAGTGACCCACACTGGAGAGGTTCTTGAAGAACTGCAGCCAGTGACAAGGACACACGCTGGAGAAGTTCACAGAGAAGTGTCTCCTGTGAGAGGGACCCCATCATGCAGCAGGAAAAGGGTGTAAGGAGGAAGGAACAGCAGGGACAACATGTGATGGACTGACCACAACCCTGCACTGTTTTGTGGGGAGCAGGTAGAGAAGTCTGGAGTGATATTAAGCCTGGGAAGGAAGGAGAGGTTGGGGGAAGCTTTTAAAGATTTGATCTTATTTCTCATTATCCTACTCCAATTTTATAGATAACAAATCAAATTAATTTTCTCCAATCAAGTATATTTTCACTATGAAAGTAATTGCTGAGTAATTTCTCTGTCTTTGTCTTGACCCACAAGCCTTTTGTCATATTTTCTGCTCCTTGTTTTGCTGAAAAGGAGGGTAATTGTGGCTTGGTGGGGCACCCAGCAGAGAGCCAATGTAAATCCCCCATGCTATTTACCTATCAAGGTACCACCGCAGCTTTGGAGTAAATTCAACTCCCTTTGAGACTAGTAACACCAGTCCAAACACTTTTCCTGAAGATATGAAGTGCATGCTACTGATGTGCCAATGGTAGCTGCAATGAAGTTGCAAAGATGAACATACCCAGAGTATACTGGATGATACTCCAAGCCCCAAAGCTGTCCTCATGAATGTCATCCACCAACACCACCATGTGTTGGAGGTGGAACAAACTTCACAGAAACCATAGAAAATGCCTGGAAGAACTGGGAGAATGAAAATATAACCACAAAGTGTACACAGTGGAAAAACTAATATTTTGAATAATTTCTGGAGGAGAGCTGCTTTTTTTTTTCAACTCATATTGCAGTGTTCCTTGAAGTTCTTCCACTTGGCCTTGCTCAAATCATCATTCTTGGTGCAGGAAGGAGAAGAAAATTATTGCTAAAAGGCCATGGACAAGGAATAGAATCAGAAAGAATATCTCTCCAGGAGCTTCCTCACTGTAGATGAAGCTCACTCTACAGAGAGCAGTGAGATGCTTCTTTCTTTGCTGGTTCCCTGTTTCTCACCTCCTGATATTTTTTCAAAACATTCTTCTCGGAATGTTCTGAGTTTTCTTCCATGACATTTTGTTGGGTGTGTAAATTTCAGCCCAACAAAGAAACACAGGATCAAAGTCTAAATTGACTTACTAGAGTTCAACACATCTGGGCAGGTTCTTCTGACGTATTTTTACTTTCTTTTTTGATTCAGTGCACCTACAAAGCATGGAGGGCTGGCAGTTATCTTCCAACAAACACAGAAGAGTAGTAACAGATGATCCTGAACAAAGCTGTGAGAGGTCTGCAGCCTTCTTCAGCACCACGTGGATTCAAATTTGCAACAGTTTTGTGACAGGTCTGTAGGGACCTGAAGGCCCTTCTCTCCCCTACCCCACAGCCCAATAAAATTTCCAAAAATACTTTTGTGTGTACAGGTAAGTAACAATGCAGATTAAACCCACTGAAAGCAGCAACAGAGGTTAGAAGAGAAATACTCTTGGAGTACAGTGCTACTCCTACACCAACAGCTGGTAAGCCCTGAGAAACAGAAAAATCTTCAGTGTAATGATGTCCAATCATGCACTGCACCATCCTCTTTGATAAGCAGGGGAAAAAGGAAATAATCACATTTTTACTTTCAGGCATATGACTTAGTCACCAGAAACCTTTATCTAAGTAGGCAAGTACGTATAGCTATGAGATGATGTACACAAGCATGTTTGGATAGCAAATTAATTACATAAGAATTCTATCAATCCATCTGCACCATTTTGGTTTTATTCATGAGAGCTGTAACAGTCTAAAAATTCCCAAATGAATGTATGGGAACTCTTGTCACTTGTGAAATAATACTGTAACAGTGTTTGGAAAACCTAAAACAGAATACTGAAGACAACTCATTGTACAAAGCAAGAGCATCCAGTAAAATGTAATTACAGCATTTCTACTGTTGATTTCAAAAATTTGCAATACTTACATTTCCTATCTTGCATGCAAGACAACTAAACAACTTATAGCTAAAATGGTAAAAATTCTTATTTAATTCAATGCATCAGACAGGGGAGAAAAAGGTGAAAAGGGGAAAGAAGAGCTTGACAAGAACTAAGGCATGGCTATTACAAGATTGACATCTTCCTAAACAAGCATGCATGAACATATGTCTACCTCTTTCTGGTCATTAGACTTAATTCCCTTCAGATGGAGGTCAACTTTGCTCATCTCAGATTTTTCCTTTTCCATTTTAACAGTCCTATCACAACACAGGCATGGACCAAAGCTGGGTGATTCAACTCAGAGGTGCCTAAATGAACTGCACAATCATATTGACAGAATACTTGATTTTCAGAATAAAATGCAATACCAAGGCATTCAGTAGTTGCAGTAAATGCAGAATCAAAACATAAATGATGCATATCATATCTTGTGCTGTTTTCATACAGAGATGCAGATTAGTTTTAATCATCTTATTAGTGGTGGGTTTAGTTTAGGTCAGGATGTGCTCTGACACAAATCATAATGACATATTAGAGGTATAGATAGTAGCATCAAGAACAGTTTTCCAAATTTTGTAAAAGTGAAGAAAGTGAAAATCTAAAGCAGAAAAGTGTTTTCATTGCAGAAGAAATAGCCAGGATCTTCTCCCAGCTATAAGTACTCCTAAACTCAGAGATCTGCAAAATCATATTTGTATTTCCTTCTTGTTCACCTCAGAAATATTGTGTATATTCTTAGTGATGTGTAAAAACTGCTTATTAACCACCTGCAAATTTTCCACTGGCTGTGGAATAACAACGCCAAAACCTACTCTAAGTGTTTTGCAAAGTCACTTAGTGCCCAATGAAATTAAAACAAATGGAAGCTTTTAAGTTTCGTAAAACTTCATGCACACAAGATCTGAAAGATATCAAAGAGAACTGGCGGAACACAGAAAAGAATACTCCAGGTAGGGGCTCTTTTCTGTATTCCCCAATAAGGACTACAGAAATTCAGATACAGAGTCCCTGCAGCAGAGGAGGAGCACTGATTAACACCAAATACTGGACCAATCTCTCTCCTTCATATTGGACCATTCATCCACTCTCAAGGTAGGAGGTTAGGGTACGTATTCTACCAGATACTGGCAGCAGTTGGAACATTCCCTTCATCTTAAAAAAGACCTCAGGCACCCACTACAGTAATCTTTGCATTTATAGTAACCTGCCAGTTTCTACTTTTATTTAAAGTAAGTCCTAATTGTATATGGGATTTTAGGTCTCAGTTTAAACTTGAAATACGAAACAGTATTCTCCTACAGATTTTTCAAGGAAAGCTGAGGAAACACTACTTTTAAGAATACAAGTAAAAGAGAAGGAAAATAGAGAATCCTTTTTTTTTTTTTTCCCCTCAGTGTTGGGAGAACAATAATTTAAAATAGAGATGATCATGACTAGAGCTTGAAAAGAGATAATTTCATTCATAAACTTGCTATTGTATTTTTATCACCCAGAATTTAAAAAACCACCATAATTTATTTTTTATCATGCCATATTTTATTTTCATATAAAAGATTACCACTAATCATTATTCCTGTAGGAATATTATATTATTTGCAAAAGAAGCTCTTTACTCCCTTCGGGTTTTCCATTCTAAGCAGGAAAATATGCTACTAATATTTGGATGAGCTCCAGAAGAGTAGAAGAATATCTGAATGAGGAAGGAGTATAGACAGTGCATACACTTACCTCAAAAAAGCAGTTGCAATACATGCATTTTTGCTGCCACTCCCTATTGCCCACTGTAATAAACAAGCTATGCTTTTCACCTTTATAGATCTCATAACATAATTGTGCAGGGAAAATGTTAATTGCAGCAAGATGCCTTACTAACAGAATGATTTATCCATTCCACTTTCACTGTTCCTCAGTGATTTAGCATCACAGTAAACTTGTAGAATTAATGTACTGTGGATTTCATTTCCCGTCAAAGAGAACATCAGATCTTCGCTTCATTCCAACAGGGTCCACTTATCCTGCTAGCTCCTGTGAGAACCTGGTTAGCAACATATATTGTACTACCAGTAGCTTATCTCTACAGAGATCCCATACAAAAAACCCCAAACAACCCAATCAAAACAAACAAAGTAAATGGTTCTCTCTCCTCTTTTCCATTTCCCCTGTTTAACAGAAATAAATAATCAGTTTGCATTGTATGGTATCTTCACTATTCCACTTGGCTATAGAGCAGGAGGAGCCCATCTCATAATCAGGACACCAGGGTAAGCATCTAATAGCCTAGGAAGTGGAGCTGCCTTTAAATAAATAAAAGTAATTTTAAAAAATTATAACGAGACCAGCAGCTTGGGGAGAGGGAGATTGAGCTCCACAAGCTGGACAAAAAAGTACCTACCCTATCCCCCAATGTTCTTTGTGGCTCATGGGAATACAAGTTCTGGACCTCTTCCTTTCACCTGATGAGGACAGAGGTAGAAGTAGCCCATTCCCTTATGCCAGAAGGTTCTCTCTCATTGTAATTTTCCACGTGTACATAATATGTTTGATTGTGATCATCTGGCCAAAATGTATATGAAGGCAAAAATAGAAAAAAGTTGCAGTTGTTAAGTTTGGAGTTTATTGCCTCGGAACTTAACACCATAGTCTACAAAATACACAAGCCAAATAATATATGTGCTTTATTGCATTATGTGCCCAAGTTGCTTTTCCAGGAAACAAGGAAATGAACTCTCCCATGTACCTTATTGTGTGGCTTATATCTGTACTTGGGTCCAAATTTGCTGAGGACTATTAAACACCATATAGGATTTATGAGTTTCTATATAATGTCCAACAAGATGCATTATCATGTAAAATATTGCCAAGACTTTATCCCCATATTACTAAACAATTTCTATTCACTTAGTTGCAGCACCATTTTTTCCAGCTATATCAGTGAAATTTACTAAAAAAACCCCACAATGTAGTAGCCAAAACTGAAGAGGCTAAATCTCAATTTTAAGACCAAAAATGACATGAAAGAAAGATTGGGTAAAGTTTAAACCAATGAAAGTATGAGTCATTATTATATAACAAGCAAGTTGGATGTATTTTAAGCTGAAAAAAAGATAGGTTGAGAGGGGAAGAGAGCACAGAAGTGGGAGTCAACAGGGGAACTGAGGTAAAATAAGTGGGTATGTAAAAGTTTATGAGCACTATTAGGAACTTACATGTTCTCTTAATTCTTGTTTACCTACATTCTGTTAAGTCTCAGGTAGAACTGTTATAAAATGTTAACTTTTCATCCCAAGGGATGAAGTATCCATTCAAACCATTCTAAATGTAATTAATTGCCACTAGGTAGCTATTAGGCAACTTCTAGGTAACTTTGACAAACTTATTCTGTTCATAGAAGACACAGCTGGGTAGAAATTAGTCTCTAAAAATACTTTCACACAACCTGCTTGTTTTCTAGTCACTGTCTTCTTATGTTATGCTCATTCCATCTGTCAATAGATATGAGTCACACATTCGACCTTTCAGTTTCACTTGCGCACATAAATTTCTTCCAATTTCCTGTGAAACAAACACTTTTAACTCTTCATGGGCCAGCAGTTCACACAGACAGCATGCTAGAATGGCTGAGGTAGAAGAAAACTCTCCTGATGATATTCTTATCTTTCCAGTCTGCACTAACTTTTGAGAGTAGATTGTCTCTCCGTTTCCTTGACCATCCTTCTGCCCACACTACCACAACTTGCACTGAAAAGGTAGAAAAATAATATGGAACTCCAGTTCTAAAAACACAGTCTAACTATATTTACAAAGAATGCTAAATACCAGAGAAGCAGATGCAAGTCACTCCTGACGATACCAGCCATGATCAGCAGATTCACTAAAGTAAAACTGTAATTTTGCCAAAGTAAAGCTATAATTTTACCATTTTTAAACCTGAAGCAGTCAACATTCGGTTCAAAGCTAACTTAAAGACTCATGCTTGCCCAAATGCTACCCACTGACATAAATCATGATGTCTTTACCAACTGATCCTACTTTGTTCCTTCCCAAACACTATAATAACCTCCAGCATGAACAATGAATGAACATGGCCACAAAAAACACAGCAAAAATGTGAAAGTCAGAGCATTATTTTGGGATTTGAGGGTATGTTACCTTACTTTCTTTCAGGCATGGAGCACAATTTAATTCAATCTTTCAGAAGCTTTAAAGAGAAAGGAGAAAAAATTAATTTTAGTAAGAATCACAAGGCTGGACTATTGAGAGACCAAATTCTGCACAATGACCTGGTAAAGAATGATGGAGACTTGACGGGTACAATTTGTTAGCAGGCCTCATTTGCAAGCTCATTTAACTCATTACTGTTGAAACAGCAGCTCTGCAGAGGGACGCTTTCACAGAACAGAAGACTCACAGTCTGTTTCAATTAAGCATTACAATAGCATACAAGGGTCTGTAGTTTGGCATTGTGGTTCCCTTCCAAAATGCACCAGACTTGGACCAACTGTAATACTGTCCCATCAAAACTACTTCAGCCTTCCAAGCGAGGTTGCTTTTCTACTGTGGCTGAGATTTCCCCATCTACAGTAATTGGAGGGCAGTTTTAATGAAGAAAACAAGGTCAGGCCTGAAGTACAAAGCCCAGGGTTGCTGGCAGGCATGAGGGATGAGTTGTGGCTGAGGTGGCACTGGGATGGCTCAGGCTCCTCTGCCTGTACTCCAGTGTGACACTTCAATGGGCCAGTGAGGTTTCAGCACTGTCATGTGGGAGAAGCTATTTAGGAAAAACGTGTGAGCACCCACAAAACCTGCTACTGACTTAATGGATGGAGACTGTTTTTTTGACCTTGGGCCACTAGCACATAAACATTGAGATAATAAAACAATGTGTGTTGCTATAACAGATATGCCCTCCCAGTCAATTATTTAAGGGTGGACTAACCTAGATAACGAATCCAAGATGACATCATAGATGCACATATCTGGCCTTTATGTTAAAAATCTTACAGAAAGAAACACTTAAAGGATTGATTTTACTTCTGGTGACTTATTCTTACTGCACACTTCAAGAAATAACCAAAGAAAGAAGAATTTTCAAGAAGTACTGAGGTCACTAGAAAACAGGAACTTTGTATATTGGTTTCTGAACTGAAGAAAGGAAAAAAAATATATGTATTTATAAACAACCAGAGTAGAAATTAGCAATAAGCAATATTTGTAACCAATTTTTCTTTTTTTTTTTTTTTTGTTAAGTGGGGGTGGGGTGAAGTGGAACAGCTGTTATGGTTTCTTATTACAATATTTTGTTTGCTTTTTTAAATTGTTGAGAACTGTTCAATCAGAATTTGTTTCCTGATATTTTGGTCATCATGTGCCTGTAGGCTAAATTAAAATTAGCATTCTTCAGGTTCTTTTTATTTATTAGTTCAGATAAACAGCTGCCATTGGCACACAGCTGACAGTAACACCTACAGTGTTAAAAAACCAAAAAACCACATGCAAAATAACAGGAAAAAATCTGTTAAGTGACTGCTCTGTTATAACACGCAGCTTTTCTGTGTCAAACTTCATCTTTCAAAAATATTTATACTACATGATCCATTTACAGATGTACATGCAGTCCACTATTGCTTTCTTAAGGCTTCAAATCTCTTGGCATTTTTTCTTCAACTTCCAAAAGCTTAAATATCCATTATTGTTTAAATTTCATCTCAGTGAAGTCAATTGAATTTAAACGTTGACTGTCAGAATATGTTGATGATACAGTAACCTACTCAGGCTGTTCTGAAGTCCATGTCTATTTGTTTCTCTGCAAGAACCTGATCTTGTTTTTGGCAAGACCAGATTTTTATTTCACAAAGCAGGTGGAGAAAAGAAATGTTAAAATAATGTTTCAAATAATTTTTTTCCTAGGAAACCATTATTTATGTATAATGTCTGAGTTTATTGTTAATTGTGAGACTGTGACCTAGTACAGACTGTAATTTAAGGCCAATTTTAAATACAAATAAGTACTATTTATGTTTAAAGTAGTTGAAGTCAGTGGGCTTTAGATTAAAATAAATTAGGAGTAAATAAGAATTTTAAGTGCCTGATTTAATAGCTTTTTTAATTACTAGTAAAATCCAAGACAGTCAGTACAAGTAAAATGAAGGAAAGAATTAAAGATAATCTGAACTTAATTTTTTTAAATGGTTCTTCCCAAAAACCCAAAGAAAGTGCTCCATATATTGATATGAGTAACATTAAGAATGAGAAATATATATTTATAGATTCTTTACCAGATATGCATTTGCATCAGTTGACTCATCCCTTGATACAAATTTTGCAGCAAATCTGCAGAGATCCAGTAAATGTAGTAATTTTTTTGAAATAAGAGAATTCCTATCTAGGGAAGGTAAAATTTAGGAGTGGTCTTTTGGTTTGAAACTCTTACTTGAGACAGTCACCAACACCAGCCTTAAATTCCATAACCAGGAATTAGAAAACTATTTTGCTATTAAAAGAAGCAGCATTCTCCAGTATTGTCATTTCTCATGAAGTTTCTAAAAACATTAAATTTTAGAAGAAAAATGGATAAATGCATTACAGTGAGCATTCCTTCTTTCCTGATAGTTACTTAACATGTAGAACTGGTCCAACGCAGCCAATAATTGGCCAAATGTTGTTTTCAACCACAGCTATTAAAAATTTATTAACTGGTTGCAAATATATGAGAAAAAACTTCATCAAAGTTTTTCAAAGAGCAACAAATTTCACACAGCATTCAGTTTCTGCAGGTTGATCTGGAACCTGCAGTTTAAACAAATGATGCAGAACGCAAACAGACTGCTTATGATTTAGCATACTGATATGCCCAGACTCCTTCATCTGTATGCTGCAGAGTTTTACAGCTACAAGCTGCATTAAAATTGATGAAAGGCAATGTAACTTCAGCTGGATGATTCTGTGCATCTTTGAGTTGACAAAACAATGAAGCTTTTCTAATTTTTGTTCACAAGGAAACTTCCCAAATATTTTGCTCATTTTATTTAATGAAATACCTTTTCTCCAAGTAACTTGATTTCCTGGTTTGATGCTGACTCACTATTTCCACTCTTAGTTCATTGCATACTCCAACTGAGGACTACAGATTAAGCAACTCTTAATAGCAGGTCAATGACAAAAAATTATTTGCTAAAATTAAAGGATATGGGAGATATGTAAAATCCTTCAAGTCAGAGATGTAAAAGTCCTAGAATGAAGGATGGTTTAGAAAACCTCACACTAAAACAAATAAAGTACATTTAGTAATTAATTATTGCATATAGAAGACAAAGTTAGACCTATGTGTTTGACAGATGTGTACTGGTGCACTGTAGAGGAGGAGGGTAATAGGCATGACTGCATAGGGTAGCAAAGAGTTTCTGTTTTGGGATGGAAGGGCTGTAACTGCTCTGGATGGCTTCGTTACACAGCAAAGGCAGTTGTTCTCTTAGTACTAATTAAACCTTGGGGAACAATTTGTTGAGGAAGCTGAAAAAAATTTGGATGAGAACAGGAGAGGAATTTTAATGTTTTAATCCCAAGCAGAGACAGAAAAATTCAAGTTCTAATATTCTGGGATTCCAGCAGAGGAGCTACCTGACTGATACTGCAGAGAGGTAGAACTGAAGTTTGCCAATGTTTGCAGCACTTTGCAGGATTGAGTTCTTTTAATGCAAGTATATTACTACACAAAAAAAAAAAAAAAAAAAAAACACCAAAAA
>VZUI01002248.1:0-70349 GCA_013401135.1 Cettia cetti
TCCCTTCCCTTCCCTTCCCTTCCCTTCCCTTCCCTTCCCTTCCCTTCCCTCCGCCTCCGCCTCCCCCTTTAATACATATTTGCCTCTTTTAAAAAAATACCCTAACTTTCTCCTTCTTATCGAGACAAACATTTACTGTGAGTTGGACAATGTTATGATATGAGGTACATTTTGTTATTTTCCTTTTCTCCACCAGACATTTCATATCTCATGCTGCCATTCTGTGATGATTATGTGCTCAGTCTGTGCATGACTTTGCATGTGCCTACACATTTTACAGCTCCCCCTTGCCTGTAAACCAGAGCCTGCTAAGTGCTGCATCCCCTCATGCCTGCCTTCCCTGAGTGCCTGTAGAGCTGGATCCAAACTGCTGGAAGGAGCTGTGCTGTAAGAGGAACAGGGAAGGGCAAAACGAGTCAGTAGGTGAGTATCAGCCAGGGCAACAGTCAAGGAAACAGTCTATGTAAATCATGTAGTTGGTTTTGTTCAGTATTTTTTCAAAAGAAGCAGACACCACAGTAGCAAAATGGACAAATTTGTAGATAAATCCTGTATCAGTTCAGAGTACAGAGTAATGTACAAAGTAATTCCCCGAGGTGGTAGGGATTTCCTTCATCTCACAGTGGATTATTGTATAATAGCCAGTTATGTACAATAGTAAACTATAATATTTTATCAAATGTCAGACAAGCGCTTTAAAGCTTTGCTCTCAATGGATGATTATCAAGGTTCGGGGCAAAGAGAAAAATTAGCAGGTGATTTGAACGGATTTAGAAATCAGATTTCGGGGACTGGTCTCCCACAGAGTAGTTGGACAAAGAAACAAAACCTGCAACTACTATAGACTATCATAAGCATTTTGTGTTATCATTTGCATTTAAGACTTTGGCCATCCTTAATAGTTCCACTAACACATTTATTTATTCATTGCTCATGGTTCTGCTATGATGAAAGAATTCAATCTTTTGGCATCCAGTAATAGTTTTGCTTTGATCCTGTAACCAAATGATGCAAGCCCCAACATTCTTTTAATTTTGGCATTATTTCAAATGGTATACTTTTTATTCATTTTGGTTTTGGCACACACAGCATGGAAGCTTAACCCAAATAACCAGTAATGTCTTTGCAATAATGTCAAGCAATATTGGGCAATTATTTCACTGTATGTTTTTGGAAGGTGTTTGACACTGACCTGATTTCCAATGGGAACAATTGTGAGTTTATGAAACCAAGCATGGAAATGTAAACTAAACAGCCACTTATGTCCAGCAGGAACACAGCAATTGTACTCTTCCAATAATATTTAGTTTCAACTGGAAATCAATACACAACAAGTAAGGGGTGAATAGGAAGCCAAATAACTCCTACTAAAGAGACTAAGAAGGTAGCTAGGCAAGACTTTGTTATGACCTTTATATTTTGCCTTAGTTCAGTTTCATGTTGGAGTACTTGACTGGATTTTACAGTATCCTTGAATTCATTCAGCCTGCTGTAGAGTAATTAAAAGAATGTTGATTGATGTGTGTTGCTGTATTGGAAGCCACTGATATACTCTTTGTACAAAGAGTGTTGCAGAGGGAATTATATACAAACCTTGAGTTTTATATCACAATGAATTTTTAAAATCAATTTTTGATCTCGCTAAATGAAGAAAAGAGAGATTATTCCAAAACATAGTCATCCAATAAGTATAGGTGAGTCTAGTACATAGGGTAAGAAAGCAGTACATTTTTAATGGAAAGAATAGTTGATACTACCCGACTGAGGGCACAGTCTAGGAAAAAATTATGAAGTACTATAATATCAGTCTCAGTAGGACAACTGTAATGGTTAATATTATTGACATGTAAGAGTTAGGAAAGTTTGGGACAGAATCAGTTAAAGATAATTGGTAAGGAGCAAGATAGTTCAGAAGTCTTAGTCTGGTTAGATTTGATTTCAAATCTCAAATCTTTATTTCATTTTCGGACTAGTTTACGTCTTCATCAGCCAGGTAGTATTATCCATTTTTTATAACTTAAACATAAAACTAAAGAGATTCATAATATCAGCATCAACTAGGTAATGAGTTTTGGGTCATGAATGTGGTTGTAGATGATGGTATTATTGTTATTGTTATCATCCTCATCATCATTGTCATCATCCTCATCATTTAAGATTTTCACAAGACCTCAAGTCAAATTTGTTTAATCTGGATTTAGGTGATAATACCTTCTACCAGCTCCTAGTGATTAAGCATGGTGGGATAGGTACATAAACTACATCTCAGTCGCATTTTCTCATGCATACTTGAATTTGTATTTTACATAGGATAGTCCCAAATCTTCCAAGATACTAGAATTGTTAGGTAATTTTCTGTATCCTGTTGAATTCTGTGATAACCTGAGAAGAAGCTGCCTGGGCTGTGTTCTTTTCATATGACTAAAACTCAGAAGTGGAGTGGCAGTTCCACAAATAAATATGCAGCTTCAACATAAAAGAAACTTTCTGAAAAATCTGAAAAACCATTTCCCAGAGATGAAGTATTAGATGGTAGAAGTATTGCTTTGATTTTGCTTCCCAAGTCCAGGTCTGTTTCAGGTGCAAGAAAAGTTCCATTTTAACGGGACAGCTCCAACCATGAAACCAAATGCTGTTTATGAATTATTGGTTAGTTTAAGATAACATATACAATAAACCTTTATGTCTGTCCAGAGTTATTTAAAATTAATTACAAATAGCTGTTATTAAAAAGTTTTCTGAAAGAATGGACATTTCTGGTTTGCACTGTAAAGCAAAATGCTATCATATTACCCAATAAAACCCTTACCAACCATAATTACTACTCTCAGTTTTACTTGGCAAAAAGAAACATGGAGTGTTGTTCCTGTTACTCTTTCCCTTGCCTCTGAATCTCCACAAGAATGTCTAGCTGAGGTGGCTTCATGACATTTGGGGTTTAAAAAGCACCACATTTTCTCCTGCCAAATCCAGATAGTTCATACATGCAGGTGAAGTGTTGCTCTCACTGTCTTTTGGGATACTGTTCTTAGGCTCCTATCAGCCATGTACATTAGGGAAGTGGGAAGAATTTGAACTCAACATTCTCAACGGGCACAGATATTTATTGGTGAACCCCCCCAACATATTAATTTTTTGGCTTGCAATATGAAAGACACTATTTTACTTTGACATTTAACTCAACACTCCAGAATCGTAGCCTCTGCTTTCTAATAGATGAATCCTAAAGAGAAATTATGAACAAGTTAAAATCTATTGTGTAATTTGTCTCCAAGCATTCATTGTGTGCAGGAGGGATGGATGATAAACAATTTTCACTAATAATCTAATCACATAATATCTTAATTATAAAGAATTCTTTAAAAAATATTCTATGTAGTTTTTATTCATAGCTGCCATTCTTTGTCATAAAAAAGCACTTTTGGCATATACTTAGAGCCAATTCAGTCTTGTCTTTTCGTTAGCTCAAAAACTTGCCTTTGAATGTGGAGAAAATGCAATAGGTGGAAACTTCCTAGAAGTGCAAATTACTTCAAATTTGTTTTGCCCAGCATTTACAATAGCTAAAATTCTTTTAGCAATGTCTACTGGTTGTTATTTAAATTGCAGACACTGAATATCACACAGTTGTATGGTGAAGAGACAAGGAAACATATGCATTGCTGGAAGAGAGTAGGCTCTATAAGGAGTTTCCTATTTTAATAACTTATAGTTTTGAATGTTTTAATTTTAATATCACAGAATCACATTAATTATGTTAAAATACAGTAAAGGGGTTAACCAAATCTACTTTCCCTTATTCTGAAGAGCAGAAATTGGTTGTCTTGGTAGCCTTTTGCTTTCTTCAGAGTCTCCCAGAGGATGTTGCAGTTGTTAAATGTGGGAGCTGCTCATAGCAGAACTGATATAGGAAATTATTTAGGAATCGAAGGCATTGCTGGACGGTGTCAACAAATGACCTCTCACTTTTGTAAGACCTATTGCTAATGACTGTTTTTAGTTCTTACATAGGACTTTGTCACAAAAAAACTTTTGGAGTAGTCTTCTGCAAAATGGTGAATATCCTTCTCCATTTCCTCCTTAAATTTTCTAGGATTGTTTTGTTTCCTCCTTCATGCTTTGTAAGGCTCAGGGTGGTGAATGCAGTATTCAGCTATTCTGACAGCCAAACATTTCAAACAGTATGTCTGTGCTCAGAAAGTCTTATTTTTAAGTGAAGTGTTCTTTTATTGATACCTTGTTTAATATAGTCCTACCATTCAAATTCAAGTTGGTGACTATTCTGAAAATACTTGCACAGAAAGACTTCCATTTTTATCCTGTCCTGCTGAAGAAATCCTTGCATTAAGCAAATCTATTTTCTTTCCACCCTCCTCCAGTCTGCTCAAGTCAACGGGCTGATGATGTTGCAGCAACTGCTGTTCTTGCTGCCAGGCTGAGGAAAAGTTTGTCTACAAAAGCGCTCTCCTGTCTACAGTTATGGGCATGTGCTGTTGTCTCTCTCCCTGAGCTGAGAGAAGCTCCTTCAGAAAAGGGATCCCTGTTGGCCACTTGGGAGTCTCTAAAAATGCCTGTTGCTGAGAAGTATTTAGGCTCTGTTCAGATTGATTTCTTGGATGTTGTGGCTAGCCTTACCTGCAGCAGGAAGTTTTCAAATGTATTTGGTAATCCAGTCAGAGCTTGAAGCTTGGGGTGTGGAATTTATTAGCTGCTGTTCTAATTAAAATTGCTGCATCAAAAAACTTGTGAGCAGCCACAGTTGTCTGATGAATGCTGAAATGAGGTGTTTCCTTTTTGAAAAGTTTGTCATACAAGATCTGAAATAAAAGCCTCTAAAAAAGCATGTATTACAGATCTTTATAACTGGGCTCAGTTAAAAAAATATTAAATTGCTACATTTTGAATGTAAAGATTTGGAAAAACCAAGATAAACTCCTAAATGAGATATACTGATACCTGCAAGGGACTACCTGCATTGTGTTAGTTGCACTGTGGTAACTTTTAAGTGTTATTTTTATGTGCTACACAAAATATTTCATAAAATCTTTTCTCCAGCATATTTTAATAAAAGGATATGTTGTCTGGAAAGGTAGAGGTAGGCTTTTTTTTTTTTCCAGTACTTTTGATAGGTATTTTTCATAACTCTAGGCTCTGGTACCAGTCCTAAAGAATGGAAAGGAAACATGCCATTGTTAAATGAGAGGTTTAGCTCATTAAGCTCAAAGCAATTAGCAGTGGGCATTAGGCATCCAATTCAGCTTTCTTATATACATACTTTATGTAATCTTCAAGAACAGTTTTTCTTAGATGCAAAACTGCTGTTATTTGCAAAAATGCTAATATTTGTCTACAATGTGTAAGCTTGGCAGACAGAAGAACTAAAAATGTCCCTTGTGTTGTGTGAAAACACTTGGAGAATACTTGGAAAGATGTACACTTGCAAAACAATTGCTTCTTTGATTCAAGCAAGCTTCAGTAAACTTGAAATTCCCCAAATGTCAAATAACTAAATTATTTATTACTTAGAATTCATGGTCTCCATGCCTTCTTAAGCTCTTTTTGTTTATTTGTTTTTTTTTTACATTTCAAGAAATGTTAAATCACATGATGAATATTAACTGACAGTTTGGAAATATTTATACAAGAGTACCTGGACTCCATGGTCTGGTAGTGATAATCAGAAAGATGGCTCTTGTGCTCAAAGATAGAGAAATGTTATAGAGAAATGAATTTGTTCTTCCTAAATAATGGGATTTTCCAAGACAAACAAGATGCTGAAGTTTATAGAAAATTCTTATATCTGCCAAGAGGTTTGAGATTTCATGAGATTTTAAATTTTTTTTTTTTAATAACTAAACAGGAAATTCTGGAATCACACCACAGTAAAAATTGTGATTGCTTTTATGACATTCAAATCTCTGGTAGTAATTCTAGTTGAATGGACTGCTTAAAAGAAATTATTTTAAAAGCTGATTTCAAGGTTTTTGGAGGAGACTTCTGCTGTGGTATTGTCTTCCATCTGCCATTTCGACACTACTATGTTTCTTTTAAATCATGTGAGGAATTAGGGGCTGCATGGAGGAGAGGCTCAGATTTGTGTGTTGCTGAGGAAAGGCTGGGGAGAAAGCATACGTTCCATTACTTTACTAGGCAGCAGTGGGCAAAGTCTAACTTTGGACTATCCACATTGCATACACTCTCTTGCCTCATTTATGGGTTGAAGGGGACCATTTTTCATTAGTTCTTCTACTCACAGAAGAGCTCATTTGAATGGCATTGCTATAGCTACCTTAGCTCCAAAAGACAGGATTTTGAAAACCAATATCATATGCTTTATTAAACTCAAGTCTTAAATAAGACTATATAATCATTTTAATTTCTGAGGTTTCACAAGTAATCCTGCTTAAATATATAGAGAAGATTTATCATAAGTTGTTAGAGCCATTTTTCTTGATTATCACTTACTGAGGCTTCAAAGTACTCACTTCAAAGTGCTTAAAAGCCAAATGTGTTTTTTTCCTTGCCACAGCATCCAGTAACCTAATAAAAGACAGATTATACTGATTTACTGTGAAGTACAGGGGATAACTAAAATATTAGGGTTGGTTTTACATGTTTTCCCCATAGGTTTGTGAGTTATTCCAGTACTACAGGCAATGTAGATAATTTTATATTACAGGTACAGAACATTCATATTTTTTAAAAATTATATTTGACTTTGGTATGACAAAGGGCATGACAGAAAGGGAGTTTTGCCTTCAGTCTTGAAGGCACAGAGACTCACAGTCATTTGGCATTTCTGTTAGAGGAATCTGTCTAAAGACAGAGTCCCTGGAAAAGCACTGTCCTGCATGGCTTTTGGCAGGAGACCATGAGGATGCTGCCCTCAGAATGCAATGCTGTCTTGCAGGCAGTGTGCAGCTGGCCATTGTCGTTGTGCCTGATGTGCCAGCAGGCTGCCTTAGGCCACTCTAAGCCCCTGGGCATCCTTGGATGCATGTCTGCTATCCCCCTTGCAGTTCTTCTCTAGGGACAGAGACTTCTCCAGGAGTCCTTCAAAAGTCAGCCAAGACCTTTTTCCTTGGCTTGCCAGCACCCTTTAGACCACTACTGAGGCTATGGATTTCACTCTTTGAGAACATTTCAGTGTCAAATAATTTTCCCTTTAGGTGAGAACTTAGAGCCTGTGGAGGGCTCTGAAAGGAAAAGCAGAATTATTTCATCTTGGTTTAACCTGACAGTCGCTGTGATGGGTGCTGGGTGACTGGTGTGGCTGAAAGAATTGGGCTGATGCAGTTTGAACTTGCTGAAGCAAGTCAGGCATCAGTTAAAATGAGAAAGTTGTTCTTTCAGTAGCCAAACCTGGAAACTATGCTTATAAGAAAGAACTTTCAATTAAATCAAATTAGGATGGAACATAAAGGTTGCATAGTGACTGAAATGACAGGAAATACTCTGCTATGTAGTATTCTGATTTCAGCTGCACCATTTTACACCCTTTACATTCTTTCTTGCTTCTTAGCAAGCATTAGAAATCACCCAGTTCTCTTGGTTATACTGGAGTCACAAAAATAATTATGAGATCTCAATATATCAAGAGTAAAAACATTAATTTAGGAAAGTTATCAGCAACCAAAAATAATGTAAGAACTGTATCAGACTAGACTGATAGTACATAAGGATAATCTTAACTGTATATATATATGTAATATTTGGTTTGCTGCAATGACTTGGATCGACACTCTTCAAAATACTTCACTATATATGATAATTTTGAATACATCTATGAGATATTATTTCTCTTATTTCTTTTATGGACCTCTTACATCTCAATGACCCTGTAAAGACAAAAAGTCTCCTCCCATCACAGTGGAAGGACTAGGTGAATGATAAAGGTACCATGCAGTCCAGCCTGTTTTCCAAAGAAAATGATGCATAGGTAAGTTAAGTAATTGCTGGTGCAAGAATCTGAGGCAAAAATTGGGATGAAGCTCAGGTATTCTGAGTCCTGGTTCTCACTGTCATTGCTAGGTATTATATATAGGCACATTTATAGGTTCACTGTATGATATTGCTTATAAAATGCAGTGGATAGAAATTTGGTGGTGTTTAATTCTTCATCTCTAATACCCTGATGGTTTGGAAGGCAATGTTAAGTTTTCTGGAGCAGATCTGCATGGAAATACAATGTTTATGAACAAACCAGTGCTGTATAGTGGATGCTGTAGTCTGCCATCAGTATCTTCTGCTCCAGTGTTTCTTCCTTGCTGTGTGACTTCACATGATTGCTAGCTCCCCAGCATGTGACAAGTCCCACATAGATGGTCCACAAGATTCCAGGAGTGGTTCAGTGCTCCAGAGAAGTTTAGGAACTTCGATTTATCCTGTAGATAGAAGGGGATTATCAAAGTTTTCTACTGTTTTACTCTCCTGTTAATTGCTGACGGTGTTTGTGAAGAATAGGATCACTGTCTTTTCTGTGCAATCAAATACTTCTGCAGCTGGTGACAGGGCTGAAGGGTGGAGAAGAATAAAACAGCAGCTCCCCCTTTCCCCCCCCTTTCTTTTAACAGTGTATTTTAATTCTCAATTCATTTTTCAACTTAATAACGAAAGCTGGGATTGGATCTGTGAAAAATCTCCACAACTTTCTTTCTTTTCCTGCAAAGTTAAGATTGCGTCTATACTCAGAAGAAAACTTGGGGGCTTAGTTATATCTCATAGTATTGTTTTCTGGTTTTATGATACTTCCTTCCCCCTGGCGGTGTTGGGAAATTTGTATTAAACTTTAGGAAATAATAAATGTTCTGTTGTATGTTTAATGGACTCGACATGTTTGTCCTTGTCTTGGCGTGTTGTGGAGGGAATAATATGATGTCAACCATGGAAGATCAAAATATACTTACTTGTAGACATTTCTAAATCTTCAGACCAAGGGCACTGTAACAAATAAGGCAAATAGCCCAGAACTGTGGAACAAGGCCCTACTTCAGAAAGCTATTTCTTGCAAAGCCCTCTTCATCTCATACTTTCTGCATTGTGCCAGTGGGCAGTCAGCAGTGCTTCAGCAGTCAGCAATGCTTCAGCAGTCAGCAGTATTTCTTTGTACACATAGGTTTGAAAGACCTCATAGAGACTCTTTTTTTCACTGTCTTGGTGATGAATCTGTTTTATCAACATGGATTAGTGGATTAGTTCTGTGCTTGAAAATGATCAATTTTATGCAGTGAGATACAAGTGGAACTTAGGCTGAAGCTCAGTGATGGATGGTGTTTTATTTTTATTCTGCTGCTGTGATGTTTTGGTCCCTCACAAGAAGAGAGTGATGGATTCAAATGGAGACCTGTGGAGAAAGGGGCAAGTCAGTCCTGGAGATCATCTTGAGGGTGTTGGAGGAGAAAAAAGCTTTTATACACGTTGATTGGGCAGAGGAGGGATGTCTGAGACTGAAAGCTGTCTGAGGAGCAGGAAATGGCTGTGGAGAGCAGGGAGCAAACACACAACTAGGCCTAGGTGATTCTCAGGGCTGGGGGGACACTGTGCAGAGCTGAACTCCAACCTCGAGAAGATAGATTGCTGGGCTGCCAAAAGGCTAAGAAGAATGGATGTACTTCCGGAGAATAAGATAATCAGAGGACCTTTTGTTGCAAACTACTTTAAAATTTAATATTTGTCTTACCTAAGGACTTGATTTATATCCATTATTAAAAAGTTAAATCTTCTTGTTTGCATTTTACTAGAACCTGGCTTTTCGCTTGAAAAGTCTCAATTTTTTTAGGAGCAAGGGAACTTCTTCCTGCAAACTTTAAGCAAATCTGCCTCACATCACAGTTCCTATCCAATTGGAAGTTTAGTTTAGTCTTGGCTCACCTGATTTTCTGAAACTGCTTCTAACTTTAATTTTTTTAACCACATATTGACTGCATCATGAGAGTGCAGGTTTAATTTTGAGGCTTAATAATGGAACACAAAATTTGTTAGGACTTTTTTTTTGGGGGGGGGGAGGGGGGGAGGTTGGAAGATTACCATCTTTTCTGTCCTTTAGAGGAGATTCCTTGTTTCACTAGTTTGTCACAAGAATTAAACATTTGCAGACCTATGCTAAAACATAAGCTGTTGATTAAACTTTATTTTCAGTGTGGAACTTTTCCTGTAGAAATACTGGTACTATATAGAGCCATTCATATGTGACACAGGATTGAAATGTCCTCTCTTCCAAGATTTATCCACAAGTAATACTTCTTAGTAGAACTACAACTTTGTGTACGTGATAATAATGTGTTCTTTTTCAGAAGAGAAAAGACTTAGTCAGTTAAATTGGAAAGGGTGTATACTTTCTGGCCACAAACTCAAATTGTGAAAATATCAGTGTGTCTGCTAGCTGTTCATTAACACAACTGTGAGAGGGCAAGCAACCTCTGTCTATTTATTAATTAAAAAAGAAGCAATGGAGCAAGTATTAGGAATAATTGCAATTCAGAAAGGTACTGTGCATTAAAATTATTTGTCGTTTGAAAACATATAATCATTTATACTCATAAATCTAGCACTGACTTTGCAGAAACACTGGTATGTTCCTGATCCCCTTGCACAGCAAAGTATGCTGTACATAAATCATTACTCAAATTGAAAAGAGAAGTGCAATCATGTTTATAGTAACCTTTCTTCAGTGGCCAAAAGAGTTTCAGAGGTGCAAGAGATATTTAATCAGCATTGAATATTTGGAACTACTGATGCATAACTCCACAAAACTATTATCTCCACTGTCAATTTAAGATAAATGTGTTAACTGAGCAGTTGGAGGGATCTTGAAAAGTTTCCTCACTATTAGAAGTTAGTTTTCTACATTAGGCAAAGATTGCTTAATTGCAATTTCTAATTTCTTTAAGGATGAGGGAGATGGGAGTGATGCTTTCAGTAACTAAATAACTACTTAAAAGGATTTTTTAATGACACACTTAAAAATCATAACAACCTGCTCTTCTGTGTGCTGAAGTTAATGATGTCATACTTTTTCTGAAGGGTAGTCTAGGAAAAGAATTGACAACTGATTCATGCATCACAGTCTAATTCTTAAATACACTTCACATGAAAGCAGAAAAAACAGCAAGCATTTAGTTCACCTTTCAAATACCAGAATTTGTATGAAAGTCATGACAAACAAAATGAAATTTAAACTGAGCCAGTTGCTTCCTCTGGAAAAAGCATTTTCCTTTCAGGAAATCACAGATGTTTGAGGCAGGCTGAGTTTCCAAGTCTGTTTAAGGAACCTTTGGCTGAAGAATTTTGTGGAAGGCAAGCATGTCAATAATACACCTGCAGCAGGAGCCTTGTGTAAGGAAGTTGTTTATGGCTCTATCTTTAAGTTCTTGTTCTCTCTATTTTTCCAAATTCATTGACTTTAGTATACCCTCTGCTGACTTGAGTGCACACTCTGGAGAATATTTTCCTTTTAAAAACAGATGGTATGGAAATTTTTTAAATATTGTGTCTGTTAAGCCCAAGCCATATATTAGCAGTAACTTGAGCTGAACAAGGGAAAGGATGTGCAAATTGATTTAAAAAATCACCTTAAGAACTTACAGATATAAAAAGGTATTCACTAGTGGATTTATCTCAATAAATTTAATATGACAGTATAACAGTGAAGGCAACAAGAATGCTGAATGAGAACAAATTGGAATGGAAATAGTATTTCCCTTCTTTATTATGTCTTCACTCATGAAAGATGATGAGCCAATTTCTGAGGCAATTAAAAGCTATGTTGTCAAGAATATGGCATTCCATATGGATCTCTGGTAACTGTACTGCTGGCCCGCCCTTTAATCACAAAAAACCTCATCTCTTTAAGCTGCACCTTGCATATAGGTATTAATATTAAGTGGCAGTAGTTTCAAGCTTGTTATGTTAGATTTTTGCTCTTTATAAAGCTTCTACTCATAAACAAATTTCATTTATTTGTTCTGGTCTTGTCTGCACTATACTGGCATGTGCAGAAGCTTCATTTAGGGTTGTAGGGACAACAACTGAATATATCCAGATGAACATAGGTTATATTTTCTAATTCATTGCTTTTTGGCTTATTTTGGGGGGATTCTTCTTCATAATCAGCTTCTAGAGCCGTGGCACTCTAATCCAACTTCTTTATTGCAATTAAGGCCTAGTCACTGCTGTCTAGACTGCAGTAATGATGTTGGTTATTTTCCTGTAATAACTCTATTGATAGGCCTCAAAATAGCACTGGTCCTTTTTTTTTTTTTGAAGAGCTGGTGTTTTTTGACTGTACAAATAATGGACTATCAGCCATTGCACTTAGCCTGTTTTTTGGCATAATGGGAAACTGCATTAAAGATAAAAATCATCCTGTAAGTAAAGAGAAGGCTTTAGGTGTGAGGACATTTTCCAATCCTACTTTGGCAAACTGTCATTCAAGCTCTCCATATCAGGGTTGTGTCACTGTAGGGAGTGATAGTTCCTGATCTTAGTCATTCAAGGCAAAAAGGGTGAAGG
This sequence comes from Cettia cetti, assembly GCA_013401135.1. Classification (NCBI taxonomy): domain Eukaryota; kingdom Metazoa; phylum Chordata; class Aves; order Passeriformes; family Sylviidae; genus Cettia; species Cettia cetti. The sequence continues at coordinate 12,511 of VZUI01002248.1, forward strand.
TGAGGGCTGGGGTCTAATGAATTACAGGCTGAGGGCAAATTCACTTTCCTGTGAAAACTGTGGTTTAATTATTTTTCAACAAATTGGACATCAGCCTGAACCTTACTGTATTATTTTTTGCTGTTTTACAAAAAGCCATCTTAGTTAGCTGAAGCACCAAAAAGACCTGTTTCTGGACACTGAGAGTAATGTATCTCTGCTAAAAGTTGGACTGCTGTGATTGAAGGTTGTAAGTGCCTTGTCTGGCACTTAAATATCTGAGGAGGAAGTTCCAGAGGGCATTTTGGCATGGCAAGAAAAAATTCTGCAGTAGCCCTCCATGGTGTCAACATATTCATATTTTTCTACAATTTGAAAATCTCTAAATCACTTTAGTCTGAACACTAGTCTTAAGGGCAGGAAAGTACAATTGAACAAAGCTGTCTCAGGGGAGGTCATCCAGCATTGCTTATTGCCATGGGGTCTGCGGTGAGTATTTTTGCATGTGAATCACTTTCTCTTCTGTATAATTTTGTTACTGATATTGTTGCTGTTACTGTTTATTTCCTATCTCATTGCTGTTTCCAGTAAACAGTAAACAGCCTGTGATCTTCATCTTTTTTGCCTGCAATTCTCAACTCCATTCTGCTGCAGCAGAAGGGTCAAGGGAAGGGGGAGTGAGAGGGTGGCGGGTGGTTTGGGAGAGTCTCAGTGAGGGCACTGAACTGGGGAGTACCATTCTGAAACCATGACAACAGCACAAAAACCCTTTGCACATGTATCTTTGGCTGTGAGAGAGACTTCTCTTCCTTTTACTTGTTATTGGGATTTTTTTCCCCATTAGTATTCATGAGTTGATAAAGCAATAGATCACAATATATGTGTATCTTGAATTGCAGTATCTGTTACAGCTAAGGAATCCACACAAAATCACATGAGAGGAAGAAAGGGACATGACCAGCTTTGAATATGTGCTTCCCACACAACAGAAACCCACAAATATGTGCAACTGATGAGCAGCTAAATCAAGTGCTTTGTTGGTTACTGTATTGGTTCACATAAGGTGCTCTGCTTGACTGGAACTCAAGAACTTGTGCTCTAATAGAAGTCAGAATTTGTTTCAGACCTTCCAGGGTGCTTGGGACAGTAATCCCACAAAGAAGGAGATACTGGTCCTAGGGAATGGGACTACTATGTCGGACTGAATGAAAGCACATAGGCTTGAGTTGACTTCTGCTGGCTTGTGGGCACATCAGGCAGGGTGATAGAAATCAGTACACTCTTCCTGACTCTGCCAATGATCTTCTGGTGTTTCCAGGCAAATCACTTTATCTTTCCCTGTGGCTTCAAAAAAGGAATAATGTTATCCAGGGGAAAAGTTTCACCTAGAAGAACCAGGAAGCTCATAGTAACAGAAAGGTTTGTGCCTGTGATGTTGTTATAGAAATTGCCATAAGCTTGTTGCAGAAAAAGGGTTTCTTGCCTCTAAGTCATCCATTTCCTTTATACTTTTACACAGTAATTGATCACAGGTTCAAGCTGTTCAATTTTAAAACAAGAGAGGACTGAATGGCTTCCATGAAGATGCATTCTGTCAGAGACACAAGTGGATAGAAATGGTGCATTATGCAAATGTGTTTCTAAGAATATTCTTTGTAGGATCATCTTTTGCTATCAAGGAATCACTAAAAATAGAAGATAATGCTATTTAAATCTATTCTTATGGATAAGAGTTGTGCAAATATAAGATTGTGGAGGGTTTTTTTTTTTGTGGTTTTTTTTTTTTGGTGGTTTTGTTGTTGTTGTTTGTTTGTTTGTTTGTTTGTTTTAATTGGCATTGCTCCAGGGAGAGCTATTATGTTTAGCTGTCTTGGTAAGGAACTGACTAGGTCCTGGCCTGAACTTAGGCTAACAGGAGAGAGATTACTGGGCTTCAAATTAGAAATTCCTGAACACGATCCAATAAAGCAAGAAGATAGCAAAAACTGCAGCTGATGCCATCAGAAATGGCAGAATCACCTGGATTAGACCATCAAGCTATTCATGTAACACTGAGACATCTGGGAAGAACAGTAAGTAGGGGTGGTTGATGTTTATTTGGGAGGGAATGAGAATGGTGAAACAAATGAGAGTGAGGAGGAGAAAAGGGACTATAATAGGTAGCAAGCTGTGATTAGTGCTGTCTGGGGATACCTGGTGGGAATTCTTGTACTTTATCACTGTGGCCTAAACTAGGGTCATAAACCAAACTTCTTGTCCTGACCATAGCACATGCAACAAACTTGCTTCCCTAATGAGGAGAAGCAAGGGGAGCAGCGTGCTTTCCTTAGGCAGCCAGGGAACACCCGAGTCAGATCAGGCATCAAGGTATGCTTGTGCCAGGTCTGAGGGCGCTGCCAACATCCACAGGTGCCAGTGTAAGCCTTGTGCAGTGAAATCCAGTAGCAGCTTTTGAGCCCTTTTCTTCATGCTGCTGATATAATGAACTTCAGGAATTATATGAGATAGTGGGAAGGACCTTTGATCACTGTCTGTTTCTCAGCTGGGCGAAATACAATTCCCCTAAAACTGAGATGGTACATTAATGTGCCATGTTTGGAAAGCATTGGTTCATCAAAAGAGCTCTGCAGGTACTTCTGATAGGAGTGAGACTTAGAAAAATGTGAGTAGAAGAATCAGCTTTGCATTGTTAAAATGAATCTATTGCTTTATTTCTTTAACCTAGTTTAGTGTTAAGTGGTCTCAGAAGCCATTGAAATAATCAGTAGAGTAGATGTAAATAAAACCCTTTGTAATCTGAAGCCTGGGTAAATTTAGTCTTCCCTGTGTTGTCCTCCCAACAAGCCAAGAGGCACAGTTTGGGAGCCAATGGCCCCAATAAACAGAGCTGGTCTGGTGGGGGACAAGTAATAGGGAGGCAGCCCTTCACTTTGGAACGTTCTAGATTATCATCAATAACTGTAAGAGATTTCTTGTCCAGCATTGTTTTGATTTTTTGCTGTGTGAATGACCATGTCTGAAATGGTAACTGGTGTCCATAAACATGCACTTGATACCTCCTGATGAACTATGCACCTGCCTGGATGGTAGTTTTAAATAGTGAGACAGAACTGGCAGCTGTAAATGAGCTTGCCAGTTGAAAATCTCACTGCTAACAAGGCACTGTTCACCCATCTGGAAATTATGGTAAAGATGGGGGTGCAGCTGGGTCAAACTCCTGTTTGCCATGTGGCAACACTGTCCTGGCAGACCCAGCTAAGCTTTTGGGGAGAAAGCTGGATATTGTGGTGGAAGCGAGATAAAGTGATGCAGAAACTGCTTTTGGGATCTCAGATGATTGATATTGCCAGAGATATCTCTGTTCTGGTTTACTCAAAACTAGACAGCATAACAAGATTTTAGAGTTTGAGATGGATCATTTGAAAATTAGTGTTTCTCCTCCGTGGATGGAGCAGGATGCTTCCCCCCCCCCACCCCTTCAAAGGACCTTGTTTGCAATCATCAGACAGCCCTGTCTGCAGTCACCTGTGGGTTCATAAATGCTATTTACAATTAAGTATTTATAGCCTTGTTGGATAACAGAAACATTTTTCAAGACTTGGAAGATACTACTACTTGCCCACAACTACATTGACTATGATTGCTGATATGCCTAGATGCATGGAAAATTTATAAACTTTCACCATCCAGAATTCTGCACCTCTGGCAAAAACTTGATGAAATTTTTTTTTTTTTAAATAAAATGTTTAATGTGAGTTTTGATTTGTGTTCAGTTGTAGCAAAGTTCTTAGCTCTGCAACATGTCTCTGCAACATTTTAAAATCAATTATAGAACTTCTCAAAAATTCAGTAAGTTAAAGAACTTGACAGTTTTGTGGAGGAATTCTCCCTCCTCCTGTCTTGTTTTGTCACTGTTGTGACAGACTGTAATGGCTTGTAGGATGGTGGGAGGCAACTCGGAAGAGCAGTGAACTCAGGAATATTGTGCTTATCCTCTGTGAGCTCTCAAATGATCTCCCAGTAGACTCATGGAACAGTGCTTCTTGAGAGCAAACATTTTCTCTTTTGGAGGTCAGTGCATCCATAAGGCTCCATAGTGATTTGTGCAGGAGCAGCTTTTGCTGGCAAGAAGGGAGAGCTACGTTTCCGTCTGAGAAGAATCCACTGGTCAACAGATGGGAACTGTGACAGAGAATATTTGGAGCTGCCAGCTTGGTGTTTGGGGGCTAACTGGTGGATTTAACTGTGGAGGTTTAAGGGATGGCTGGTCCCAGCTGTATCAGTTCCCAGGGATTATTGCTTCTGCTGCAAAGGCAGCAAAGCAGGGTTCATATCAGTTCCTTGGCTGTCCCAGGTCACTATCTCAGTATTAGGTCAATATTTCAGCATATAATCCTCCTCAAACAATTTATAAGTCTGTGTTAGGTAGTGGACTTAGGTAGTGGACTGACAGGCAGACCCCTGTACTCTACCACTGCCTGCTCTGTTGGGGTAGCAATGTGTGGCAGGGAGGTGCAGAAAGGAAGCATTCAGCAAGCTACACTGATATTTTTGACTCAGCTAAATAAATCTTCCAGAGTTTGTCTGCCACTCATCTTGGAAGAGGTAGAATCAAGGGAGAGCCTGGTAGTGAGCGGGGGCCAGCTGGAAACCACTTCTGCCTTCTCCTGTACCACTGGCACACTTCAGAGTATGAATTTCTTAAAATAGATACAGGGTGTTCTTGAACATCCCTACCACACTGACCCGCATAATCTGAGAAACTTCTGCCTGAGGTTGGTTGTTGTTATAAAGTTCTTTTTTTACTCTGGCCATACATATTGTTGTATCGTAAATGCTTTTTTTACCCATGTGCATTCATTTTTGTAGGTGAGACTGTCACATACCTTCAGGTGAAAGACAATTGTTAGTTCCTAAATTTTGATGGTTAGTGATTAAAATGTAAAACATTTGAATCAAGGATTTAAGTTTTTTTAGAACAAACTCTTCTGGGTGTCTTGTCTTTAAATGTATTGTTTAAAGAAAATTATCAGAGAAAGAAAAAAATTACTATAAATGGGGAAATACAGGAAAAGTATTGGAGACAGATAAGATGCTCTAATGAACAGGTTGGGTTAGAAAAAAAAGGTTGGTTTGGGAGTTGTGTTTCAGGAGAAGGATGTGATTTGATTGGAAATTCCGAAAGAACTGAGCAAAAAGGAAGGCTCTGATAAAATGGTGAAAAGGAGAAAGGCCTTGTTCTTTTATAGATCCATGTATTTATTGTGGCATGTAGTAAGGGGTGGTGGAATCTTAATGATCTTTGTCCATAAGCCTGACATATTTTTTGTTTACTTAGCTCTACTGGGTACTTTTAAAGTGCTGCATGGTGTAGTGAAGAGCTTGCACTTCAGGAGTAAGTTCTGGGAGATGATATATTTTGACCCTGAGGGACCAGCCTTAAATCTTGTCCTGGGGACAGAAACTGACTCCATCTTTTGGATGCCAAGGAGAGGATACAGAAGCTTAAAACTAGAGATATCAGGTAAGTGTGCTGATCCTTCCCATATTCCAGAAGATTTTGATTGGAGGTAGGTCATTGGCTGGATCTTGCCCCGTGCACAGTTGTGTAGCAATAAAGTCTGTTCTGTGTCTTCCTCTAAAAATGTAAGGTAGGCCTATTTCCACCAACTCATAATTATTTTATGCAAGACACTCCATGTTTATTCCTTATGGCTTTCTTTCCCACATCTCACTTGAGGCAAGGGCTTGAGGGTGTTCCCAGGATCTCAGTAAGTTTGCATTAACAAACCTGATCCAGAAAAAAAGTCTTAGCTAGGGAAATAATATATGGATGAGGGAGGCTTGAAAGGCTGCTGATAAAATGCCGAAGCATGGCCAGATATTGCCTGCACCTGTGTGTGTGTATAAAGTACTGGGAAAACCTAGGCTAGGAGTCCTCTACTTGCCATACAGTGGAGGGAAAGGACAGCTTGAACTGTGGTTTCACTGTCACAGAGCACCCAAAATAACCTGAAGCTTTAAGTGCTGGTCCTGTAAATTCCTTATCCCTCTCTAAAAATAATCAGTGGTCCTTAGGATGGCTCCTGCTGGTGTTTGGAGGCATGTCCACTTAACACTGGTATCTGAATCTCAGCTTTCCAGGAACCTTCCTGCCTTTAGGGTGCTTCCTTGGGACTCGAGTGCAGTTGCATTTCGCAAAAGCAGAAGAGACCCTCCTCTGAGTGAAGCGACTTCTGTGGCCTGCTCAGCCTCACAGAAGCATAAAACTGCAAGGAAATGGGAGTTTTGGTAACAAGGCAGCAGACTGGTGAGCGCTGAGCAAAGAGGAGCTTGCTTAGGGCTGTAGGGCTGCCTTCAGTAGGAAATAAAGTTAATTGTCATCTGGCCTAAGTTAAATGGATGACCTCATGAGCAAAAGTGTGTTTAATCCACTGGAAACCTCTTGACATGAGATGGAATTTCTTTGTCAGAAGTTGTTCTAAAGGGATCAGGAACAGAAGCAGTGAGGATAAAACATGTCATCAGTACAGAGTAAACCTTGCTGTGTCCCTCTCCTTCCTCAGTGGTTTGTTGTGAAACGGTGAAACAAATGTGCTGCCATCTAGAAAGGTACGACCTGCCTTGAAAATTTAGGTCAGTCCCAGAGAAGAGAAATGGGGACCATCACAAATGCTTCATTGCATAACCCCACTTCATGTCTGAGATCCTGAGTGAGATTTTCAAGATATATCTGAATGAATTGCTCACCACTTGTGTGGTGGCTTGAACGCTGAATTAATTGAAGAACCTTGTGATTATCTCCAGTAAAGAACAAGAAAGGAGAGAGAAAGGAAGGAAAAAGGAAAGGAAAAAGGGAAAGGGAAAGGAAATACAATCTTCACAAATCTCTCAAAGAAATGATCATTTTCTTTCTATTATTCTCTTGGAAGAACTGCTCTTGAGTGACTAAGTTAAATAACACAAGCAAAAGATGATGATTCATGCTGCTTTTCCTGATAGTTTCTAGTGTTCAAAAGCCAGTATCACAGCTGCAGCTTTGAATAAATGCGTGGGGAAAGGAATAAAATTATAGTAGGTATGTTAGCGTAATGTTCCCAATGTGCAGCCTGTGTATGTGATTACCTAATATTCCTTACCAGCTGTTTCTTAACATTAGTCATAGTGATCTAAAACAACCACCCTCTCTTCATTTATCTCAGTAAACATTGTTCTTTTTTGAAGAGGTAAGCTGTTTAGGAACAAAAGTTGTTCCCCCCTCCCCTTCAGATTTTCGTCTGCATGTCGTAATTGTCTTGAATTGGAAACAGCTATAGCTGACCGTGTAAGTAATAAACAGTGAGGAAATATTTAAATATGGTAATAGCTATTTTTGAATACCATTATGAATGTGTTTCCTAGTAGTGTCTAGAAAATGCAATACTCTGTTCTCATGCCAGGACAAAACTAAGATAAGAGGAGGAAATGTTTTAATTTTCTTGTTTAACACCACACTTCTGTCTTTCAAATGGAATCAATATACCCTGTGTAAGTCAGTGTTTATTTTCTCATTTGAAGCTGCTTGTACTGTGCAAACATTTTGGTTTTTTTCAAATGTGCTTTGTCATAATTCATAACCTGTTCATGCTAGCACTTTCATAAGTGTCTGTCCTACTTACCGATGGTGAGCAGTGCTTTATTAGTGCAAAACTCCCACAAAACTCAGTGGGACATATGTTTCCAAGTACACCGGGACACATTCAGTGGAGACAAGTGCTGCTCGGGATGAAGAAAATCTGCTCAAGGTCTGTCTGAAGAGGAAACGACAGGAGTGCTTGTGAGACTGAGGAGAGGCAGCAAGTGGATCTCCTCACTCTGTGGCTTCAAGCACACTCTCTAGGCGGGGTGGTGACCTTCAGTGACAAGGCGAGCTGCAAACCAAAACCTCTCTGTAGCTGAAACCACAAGACTGGTTCCTTTCTCCAGAAGAAGCCCAGAGTCAAGACATGAAATAGTAATGGGTCATAAGCTGATCATAAGCAACCTGGGTTGTACCATGTGATCTCTAAGAGAGCTTCTTTGTTTTTGTATTACATCAGTGAGCAAAGCTGCAATTCTGTACAGCACTTAAAAGCAAATATTTCTCAATGGTTTGTCTAAGGAAAGACCATATTAGTCTATATTCTTGTATGTGTATGGTACTGAAGTGAAAGCTGAAATTTCCTACCTGACCTTGAGCACAGAGCTGATTGACTGGAATTCCTTCTTGTCAGCTGTCAGCAGCAAGAAACTTTTGTCCTCCTCTGCAAAAATAAAGTGTGCGTGAAACAGAAATCAATTCTATCTGAAAAAGTTTATGAATAAGTATTTAGAAAAGGCTGAAACCTCCTAAAACCCTGAACAAAAAGAAACTCAAAGCACTGACCAGTGGGGAGAAATAATCAAACTGGGCATGTGGAGTGAAAAAATACCCTATTAGCAAGTTTGAAAGCTAATATAGATATCAAAGAAAAGAGTAGAGAAGGGCTCAGCTGGGGTTTGATTAAACATCAGTGAGGAGGTCTCATTAACATGCAAGGTGTAGTGCACATACCTCTTTGTCAACATGTATCTGGTTCAAAATCAAGGTTGATTTCTGCAAAAGAACCCCACTTTTTTTCCTTTTATCTTTCTGATAGCCTACCCAAACTGTGTTTTCTTTTTCTGTCAGCACCATGTTCCATGTCAAACTGATGGACAACACAGAAGAGGAGTCTTCTCAGTTATGTTTGGTTTTTTTTTTTCAGAAGAAAAATCAACAGTGAAGAGAAATTAAAGTAATTTTTTTCAGTACTTTCTGCTATATAGTTGATAGCCAAAGCTCTTCATAGAAAGCAGTGTTGAAAATGAAGTCCCAGATAATGAAGTGTGCCATTCATAGACAGTAAAGAAGCCTTCAAAACTGAAGCCCTTTGATCAGTGCCACACGTTGTATACATCAGTGCCCTTAAAGTTGTATACATGTAGAACACTGTCATAAAGCATGTACAGTCATTGTTTCTCTTTGTACTTCCATTTATATGTTTGCTGCAGCACCAGAAAGAGATGTGTGAGCAGAAGCAAATGTTGGGATACCTGACAGAGTAAAATTCCAGACAAAGAATTCAAATACTGTGTTCAGGTCTTTTTGTGTAGGTAGCCAGATGCTATTTAACAAAAAGATGCCACGTAATTATTCACAGGGAAAATATTTGTGGTGAACACATAAGCAATGCAAGCATGCATTCTCGAATAGTTTGAAAACAACAGTGTAAATGCAATTTATTTCGAGGAAGTTTAATCCAGCGTACTGCCTTACCAGCTCACACTCCTGCTGTTTCCTGTACATTGTGTTTATGGAAAGTAACAGCTGCAACATCTGGTATCATCACAGCATATTTTCAGCACAACATTAACACACATTTATACCATTTATATTGTCTGTCTCTTCTCCTCACCTCTTTGTCTGAGACATCTACCCATCCTTCAATACAAACATGCTGTGCTCCTATGGCCTGAGCCTCCAGAAGCTGAAAGACATTCACAAAGTATCTGAATCTATTGCCAAATCCTTCTTGCCTGGGCACAAACAGAAGACTCTGGCTGGGAAAACCTCAGCAGTTAAGGAATTCAGGGTTCTTGAAAATTAGTACTTTCTTCATTTTAGTTTATCTGATTCAGCAAGGATGTCCCCTTAAGTCAATATGTTAATATTTCTGGGGTGTCAGCAAAGACAGTAACCTATCTCCTAGATTTTCACAAAGCATCTTTTCTTCTTCTTAAACCAGTTGCAGCAAACAAGGGATTTAAAAGCTTCTTAATTTTTTTTAATCTTGGTACTTACCAGGAAGGAACAGTAATCAGCCAGCTAACAGGTAACTCATACACTCAAGTTTCATGGTCCTTTCACATTGTCCTCTATATTTATAAATCTGCTGTAAAATTTACCTCTATTTTTAGTAGGGCCTTGTCTACTAGAAAGGTGAAGAAATAGCAGCTGTTTGTCATCAGGCTGTTACAGATCAGGAGAACTGAGTATGATGACATATCTTTGGTCTCCTTTTTCACTTTCTCTTATTTAGTTTGTGGGTGTTTGGTTTTCACTCAAAGCCTGACAGTTTGATTCACGGGTTATTTGAGCTGACCAGTGCTGTGTAATGTCAACCTCTACGCAACACACAGCGTCACACCTGCACATTTAGCTAGTTAGGTTGGTGTTACTCCTTCACCACTCAAACATAACAAGACTTCATGATCAATACAAGCATAACACAGTTTCAAAACCATTTCAGAATGAAAGCTTCAACATTCAGTGATCTATGAGTAGTTGCTGCTGTCTTAGGTGATTGTTTCCCTCTGTAAACTCTGGTAGAGTTTAAATCTTTGGTAGTTATTGAGAATATTGACAGTCATCAGTAGTCATCTAAAATTGCTGTCTGTCTTCACCCTGTCCACGTAAAACAGCCAATTAAAAAACTCATATGTTTCTTCCTTATATGATCTTAGGAGGGTATAGTTGAGATGTCTGTTCTGTGGGACTGTTTGAAATGGTGTTTGTGTTTTACCTGGGTGACTGGTGTTACCTGTGAATGTCTTGTTATAAATAGGCATAGTATCAGCTTCACAGAGTAATAGTAATACTCAGAACCTCATATTAAAATGTCTTGTTTTTACACTAATCTACACTATTAATATCTGCAAAACCCCTATGACTTTGGTAGTAATTTTCTGAATGAGATAATAACAGGCTATTGATGATATACTTCAACCTGTATAACACTGCAAGCTGCTTACTCCTTTGTTACTAATTGGTGGCTTGCTATTAAACAATATTGTGCCAGGCATGGTGCATCTAGAGAAAGCTCTAACATAAAAACATTATAGAAATCATATTTCAGGGAAATCAGGGATGCATATAGTTACAGCTCTTTTCCTATTCAGCATCTGGAAGTATGTTGTTCTCATCATCCTGTGCTTAGACTTTTTACCATTATCTCATGTACAGCAGCAGGTTCTGAAAGTCAATTTACTGACTTAAAGATTCATCTAATGATGAAATAAAAGACTAATAAGAACATGAGGCTTTGTATACTTATAGATCAGGGTGGAAGTTTTTGCTTGCACTCATTGCCATGTGCACTTCTGAACTGTTCATGCTGCCATAAGAGCAAAAAACCCTTTCCTGAAGATTTTGATAAAGAGCTATCCTTGTTTCCAGAATGCATGAGGCTTAAGGGGAGAGGAGGCAGTCATGGGTTCAAGCAACGTTTTAAACTGGCAGTAAAAATCAATAGACATTATTGAGTGATTTTAACAAATATTGGATAAACAGTTTCCATAAATAATGATAGTAATAAAAGTAATATGCTGGGAGGGAAAGGCAGTAGAGCTAAACTGAGATCTTTGATAACATGGCCACCCATTCAGATAAGGCAAAGATGAAAGGCTTCTTGGAAGCTATTCACAGGGAAGAAAAACATGCTTTTGCTTCCTGTGCCACAAGCAACCATTGTGCTACTTGAGCAAGGACAGTCAAAATGAAACAGAGTGAAGCTGTTTGCTGTCTGGGAGGTGTTACATGTGGGGTCAGGCCAGAGCAGGTGCACAATTGCTTCCCTGCCACGTGTCCCAGTACGCCTGTGGAATCTCAGCCAGGTTTCTGCAATGCCTCCAGTGGATGGTAAACCTGTTCAAACTCAACGTACGCCCTTCTGTCTGCATTTAAGTTACAATTAATGCCATGAATTATCATTTAAGCTTCTCAAGGATTTTTTATCATTTTACAGAATGACACCCATGTGAAATGCAGACAATAAAATATTGATGGTGTTCATGCAGTAGCTGGGAACAACACTCCTTTAGTTCAAGAAGCTGCAGGATGAAATTCTGTGTCTGGTGTTACACAAAGAGATCAGAGCACATAGGCCCTGTTGGCTTGAATAACCTATGAAACACTTCAATAAAGGTAGCACCTTATACACTAAAAAGACAAATCTCAAACCCAGACGTTGAATTTTTTTGTCTTTGTTTAAGACATACAAGAATAAAAAAATGAGAACAGGGATGACAAAAGTAATGATGCTTTGAAAGTAGAACATATAAGAACAAGAGACAATAAAAAGTTATGAGAACATATTAATCACACACAGTCTCACCATCTGTTGACTCCATATATATACCCCATCCTACTACTCCATATGCTACTTGAAGATAAATACATATAATGATGGATAACAAGCAAAAAACAGCACACAAAAGGTCTAACGTACACATAGTAAATAAGCATATGGCATAATGACCCCATTTTGGTGTATCTGGTGTGACCTGTCAGAATACACAAGAAAGGAAAGGAGCTGATCAGTGATTGAGCAAATGTGGCACTAAGGAGATCTAGTGACTTCAGTCACTGTAAACTCAAAAACCCTCATCCATGGAAGAAGCCTAAACTGAATAAACAGTCTAGGAACATTAAATAATGGGACATAATAGCAACACAGAGCTCTGCCCAATTCCTGTCACTTCTCTTCCATCATCCTCTCTCTCCCTTCCACACCCATCCAAATATGAGTGACTTTCTTTGATCATGAATCCTATTTTGCTTTGTCAGTGGGTGTCTTCAGTGATGGAGTCTCACATTTAAGGAACTAGAAATCTTTGAAGGTACCTTTCTGTGGACTGTGGAGCAAAGGAGAGAGGTGGAGAGTGTGTGCTTCCTCTTTTCCTGCTGGCTGTTTCCTGTGCAAGGTAGAACATCCCTCAGCTAACAGAAAGGTCCTCTTGCATCAGAGAACAAGGTTGGCCTCTGTAGGGCAAGTGGGAGTGATATTGCTCTGCTGGTGCTTGGTGTTCCAGAGGAGTTGGAAACTCTTGTTTTTATTTCCCTCCTCTTGCTTGTCCAGCCTGCCAAGTTCTGGGTGGGAAAGAAGTTGAACTCTCTGCAACATGGTGGTTAGCTTTGCATTCAAGTTTTGCATTATCTTTGCAGTCCCTGCCAGAAAAGTAGGGTTTTTTCCACCTGCAAAGTCTGGGCACCAAGCAGGAGCATCTTCAGCATTTCGTTCTGGTTAGAGAAATCAGATTGAAAAACACCCCATGGTCTTTTTCAGATGGGTTTTTTTTTGTGTTCTCGTGTCCCATCACTGCTTGTTTGGCCAAATATATGGTCCCACAGTGTTTCATAATTTATTGTACATGTAATTAATGGACGAATAGGCTGTTTAACCCTGTCTACATTTCCTTTTCAAATATGTAGGATTTGTCTTGCTGTAAGTGATAGCAATTCCTAAATGAATTTTCATTTGAGGATCACCTCACACACCAAGGAACTGGACTGTGCCAAACAGACGCAGATCTGATAGCAGCTATCAGTTCCCATTTCACAATAGCCTTTCTGATTTGTAAGGAAGCAGGCAGCAGTCTGGTGTGCAAATCCCACTGGTAGAGAGGGACTTCCCTTCTTTTGCACCCTCTTTCCTTTACCTGTCTTTATGGGCTTCCATGTCATGCAGAACAGATGAGCCTTTGGTCATTGGTTACTGTGGTTTTCATGGCAGCTGCAAAGATTATTTTGGAAGGCAGTTGACACTAGTTGGGAACTTTGGTCTTTATTTCTTAATGAGTTGCACTCAGTGTACAAATATTTTTATATTTCTGCTCCTGTTACAACTCAGAGGTTTCCCTTTGCTTTTTTAGTGGGAATATTTTCAACCCAGCAATAAAGTTATGCCTATGCTGAAGGAAAGCCACTGTGAAGTGCTAATTTAGTGGCTGTGCTGTAGGGTTGCTGTCTTTGTATTGCTGTGAGCTGCATGTCAAGGGACTGATCATTCTCCATTCACTTGCCTGGTCCTGTGCAAATGATAAACCTGCTGTGTGATTAGATTCTTCTAGAATGTGGAAGAAGAAAAGTCCTGCTATAGTGGTCTACCTTTCTCTGTGAGTAGCTCCAACATTTAGAGCAAATGAAGTTGCTACCCTTTTACAGAAGAAAGGAGGGGATTAAATCTGGTTTACTTCCTAACTACTTTTGTGATTAAAAACACAGAGCTCTTGTTAAGCTGTTTACTGTTCTTAGTTATGTTTTCTTTTCTTGCAGCTGTGTGATCCTGATGGATACTTATGATTGCAGATTCTCTCTTTATCACTTCTGTTGTCACAGCAGCAATATGTGTTCTGCCAGCCAAAATTCAGGGGTGTCTGTCTTTTTGTGGCAGAACAGTAAGCTAAGGGAATTTTATGAGAGAGATTCTTATGAGAATTTTCTATTTGTTGACCACAGGTAACAGATGAAAGATCCAATAAGAGCTTTCATTTCTCTCTGGAAAAGTGAGAATTTTTTTTTTTTTTTTTTTTTTTTTAATGGTTGAGTTCTTGACTGCCTTCACAGACAACCATATTACCTGCCTTTGCCTCAGGCCAGGTGTCTGGGTGCGTTCTGTTTGGTATGCTAGCTGTAGAGTCTGAGGGATTCTGGCATTGGCAAGGTTGGGGAGAAAGATTTCAGTATGAACAAAGAAAAAACACCCTCAAGAAATCCTTTGTCATTGTGTACTATAACCATTGTGTACTATAACCATTGTGTACTATAACTAATAGTATCCAAAAGGCACCTGTCTAGAGTAACACTCACATAGCCTCAAGAAAATAAGGCTGGATTTTTCTCTGTGATATTTTCATTTTACTTTGCTATGGTTTTTTACAAAAAGAGTTCATACCTGGCTTCTGAGCTGCCTATAATGTGCCATCAGAGGGTACACAATATCGACTGTTCTCCTACTGAAGAGTTGCACTCAGACCTTTGCTGAGTGCAAAACTAATTCGTGTAAATGCATATCCTTATCATCCCTCCTAAGGTCTACAGCTCAGTCTTTCCCTCACCAATACCCCACCTGAATGTCTGACTGAACCTAAGTTTTTCAGAATTTTCAGAATCCTCTTATAACACATGTAAGTAGTACGTATGCTGTTTAGCACAATGGCCTACTTCTCCTGTTAGACCTTTAGATTCCAAGTATTAACACAAGCAGTAAGTAAGCATCCCGTGATTACAAGTGAAATTTTTTCAAATGGATCTAATGTGACGCTTATTAAACAAAACCTTTGAATGACAAACGAAGCTGTCATCACTTCCCGATTCCATTTCAGTTAGGAAATTTCTGTGGTCAGAGCATTTTCATCTATCATGAACCCAAGATTCTAGATTAAGAGAAGTGGCTAAAATGGATTTTTATAAATTCAGTACAAATACCACTATTTTGAGGAAGTGAATTTCTGCTACAAGGTACACTTACTGTTTGCTATCCAGGTTTCCTGATCTAAATGATTTACTCTTTACTGCCTCCTGAGAGCTGAGAAATTTCATTCTTACAATGAATATTCCTGGGAAGATTGACTCATTTGTAGAGTGAATCAGGTCAGATGAACTGTGTAAGTGTGTATATGACAGCACCAATGGCAGACCTCCTCGGCTGATTTTTTTCCAATGTACGCTTGTGTATTTTTTCTTTTTATAATTTTTTATTTTTGGGGGCATAGTATCTCGGGATTATAATCTTGATTGTGACTTCCAGTTGAAAAAGGGAGCAGTAATTCTTTCCTTTGTTTGACCAGTGTTTTTCAGAATAGAGCTTATTTAACCTTGTGGGCGTTGTCGTGTGATACCACTTTTGGGTCTGACAGGCTCGGGAGATTTCCTCCTCTCCCACTTATGACTTAGCTGTGCAAATGAAAAAGGGAACTTAGTTTACTTCAGGGAACAACTTACTTCTAGTCTGACAAAATTTGGTGTTTTTCACCTCTAAGCTTACCCAGAGTTCCCAGAGATAAACAGTGGGGGTAAACTGAGTTTAGATGAGCTGTGTTTTTAATCCTGCCATTTAAAAAGTAATACTGAATAATTTAGGGGTTTTGTTTGTTTGTTTAGCTTTTTGATCTGGTTTTTTGTTCGATTTGTTTTGTTTGTTTTATGAGTCATCTAGAAATCAAGGAAACTTTTGATATGAAGTGGAAATATTTCAGGCCTGGGACCTGTCCTACAGTGTACTTTCCTCCTTTCTCCATTCCTTTTTCCTCCTTCAATAGCTTCTTAGATAAGCAAAGGCTTGAGGTCCTAAAGAGGTGTTCCCTATAGAAATCATGAAGCTACACGAAACAGAACAAAGTTATGTGTGCTTTTATTGAGATGTTGACTTTGGTGACCTGGTCTCCTTCTGGACACCAGAAGACCAAAAAGAAGAATCTTTTAAAAGCCTCAGCCATGAGAAAAGTTTCATCTGCATCCCTTGCCTAATTGGATTCCAACCTCAGACAAGTATAAATCCACAGAAAATGTGAGTCTGCGTTGATGGAATGGTATCATAGCTGAATGTTCTCTCAAGGCCCAGTCTCAGCTGAAGATTTTTCCTTTATTATCTCCACACATGTCCTCTCAGTCAAGATGAGGAGGAATTAGTTTTCCAGCCTTTGAGAAAAAAGAGTAGAAATGAATAAAGAGGAAGCCCACAAGGGACCTAAAGAGAGAAGCTTGTTGCTTCATCTTCACCTCGGCTGCTGTCTGTTATTGTGCTTTGAATGAATCCCCTGAGCTTCTGAAGGAAGCCTTGTGCTGCTTGTGCACTGCATGTCTCTGCTGTGGGACATGGACTCATGCGACAGGTGTGAGAGCTCTGCAGTGGGGATGCCTTGGACCACGCAGTATCCCTGGGGCACAGACCACATCTGTTATTTAAAAGATCTTGCATGTTTTTTGGAGTTCTGTTGAGAAGTGTTAAATAACTACAGCTCTGCTCTGTGTTCTATGTAGAGAAGCATTAAGTCTCAGCTAAAGGACAGCAATGAATGTAATTTTCAGACCATATGTGACAGATAATTTCCTCTCCAGGCAGAATCAGGAGCATGTATCAGCTGTACTGTGTAATATGCTAGGCCTATATATAGGTGTCTATAGAAAGACATTCTTGCCTCTTCACTTCAAGAAGGCTGCAGGTTAAGCCCAAATTTCTGTTAACAGAAACCATACATTGTGTAATTTGTAACCTCAGAAAACTCTCTGAAGTGTTTGCTATGAACCCAAGCTATCTTTTATTTCAACGTAGTTTCAGTGCATAACTCTTACAGCAAAGTACCAGTCTGGGAGGTACTGGCACTCTGTGGAAAAAAAAAGTCACCAAAAAATTTGTGATGCCCTTCTTGAATCTCTAGTCAGTGGGATCATGTCCATTATCTGCAGTTTTTGTTAGATCATTTTCAGAAAGGGGTGATACACGCGCAGTTATGTTTTCTGTTGTGGTTTAAGTCCATGTTTCATAAGCAATTTGAAAACCTGGGTCTCTCAGAGGGTTTCATCCTTATACACAAAAATTGTGACACTTGTTTGAAAGTGATGGTACGTAACAGTCTTTTCTGTACAAGGACAGTGTTTCAATTTTCCCTGATTTGCGATATAAACAAATGGCAAGTGGCTTTGGATAGGTCAGCCAAGGAGTAGAGATGGCTGCTCTTTCTGTCACATTTTCTTAGCTTTTGCAAATTTCCTGCAGTAGAGGAGGCAGGGCTTCTGTTGAGGCAGGCACTGCTAGCTCCACTAATGAATGGAAAGTGATGTCTGACCATGTGATAGGAGAACAGCACTTTCCATGTTTGCCTGATTATCGAAGAGCTGGAATCAGCATTGACGAAGATAATGTGATGTCACTCTTTAATCTGGCAAGCCTGCAAAACCACTTCCTCCTTGTGTAGGCTGGAGGTCTCATGATTGCCATTTCACTCTAAAGCATTCATTGAAAGTGATGTAAGACAGAAGAGCTTTGACTCTCTCCTGTTTTTTAAATGAATGAATGCTATTGTGAAATTCCTTGCAGCTATATTGGGAAATACACTGGTTATTCAACAGAATATAATGATTATCAAACAAAAAGGAAAAAAACCCCAAAAGATTAGCTTCTTCATAAAGTTTAGATTTCTTTTTGAGCTTTTGCTTTGATTTCTTTTAATATAGATTACTAGGCAAGCCATCAAGATAAAATTCTTGTTCTGAAACACCAGAGCCTGGACATTGCCAGAATTTAAAGAAGCTGGTCATCATCAAGTTGTGGGAGAGGTGGGTATTTTATACCATGAAGATCCTGTCTGCAACTTTATCTTAATATAGTTTCAATAGGTTCCCTGGAATAGAACACTGTGAGATTCACGTTTCTTGAGATTTTTAGATGGAAGGCCTTGCAGGAGATTACTCCTGTCAGCATTTGCTACAGCTGTGACTCATATAAGTGGGTACTTTTGCAAGAAGTAGTCCCAGGCTACTGGTGATCGTCAGGGGTCAGCTAGGGATGACAGTGAGATTTCTTCAGTCCTTTCATATTTCACAGTGTCACAGCTGTTGTTGAATGCATGTGCTACTGCAGTATATTTACGTTATAATGTATATATATGATGAATCCTTTCATGTGCATTTCACTCCTAGTGGAATGCACTCACATAATAGAAAGTCTTCTACCTGTCCTCTCATGCTTTTCTCATTCTCCAGTCCTACTCTCTCCTGCCAGTGAGGGTTGTGGACTCCTTAGCTAGGATGGCAGCTTCTCCCAGTAGCTTCACCATAACATATAGAAAGCGAAACTGATTTTTTGGGTGGCCTTTGGAACCTTATGCGCTAGAAATATTAATTTCTGTTTCCTTATTAAAATAGCTTGGTTTGCTAATTATTGTGATTTACATTCATCAGGATCTTCTAGCGCATCATATAGTAAAACAAAGAATTTATTGTCTCTTTAAAAGATAACTGGAAAATATGAAATCTGTAGAGGTCAGTTATTCTAGGGCATTATCCTTTGGGGGAAAGAAGTATGATAGCTACTTATATGACAGATACATAAGAGTTGGACTAGATGATCCTTGTGGTCCCTTCCAACTCATTTTATTCTGTGACTCTATGACACTTTTGTTGTTGAAGGAAGCAGGGGAATCGAAGCAGAAAAATTATATGCTGGTTAATAAGAGTATAACCAAATCTTTAATTTTTGTTTGCTTAGCTTGCTAAACTAAAAAATAATCAATTATTGGCATAGCCTTGTTCAATTCAGGCTTCTGTGAAAGCAGGCAGCAAGAGGTTTTGTGAGCTGTATGTATGTCGCAGCTGTTACAGAATAGGACGATCCCTCTTAAAATTATTCTTTATTATATGTGACATGAAACACAAGCATGCCTGCACATGGACTGGGACAGAATGTGACATGGAGTATGCTGGAGATGGCAAAGTATGCTGGGTGCAAGCACCAGAGCTGGAGGGCACAGCCGAGCCCTGTGCCGTGACATTGCGTGTGCTGCTCCTACTCTGCCGGGGCCTGACACTGCCTGAAGGGCACTTGGAAGGACACGCTGGTTAGAAGAGTGGACAGTGACAAGGTGTTCTCCTGATAGCTCAGGGAAAAAAGGAAAACACAGGCCATCTAGAAGACAAGGATATATAGCAGTGGTTTGTTGAGAAGCTTCACCCTCTGTTCAGAGAGACTGCCCATCAATTTCATAATCTTCAAAGTCACTGACCACTGTGACATTAAGATGAACATGAGGCTTGCTTTTCTTAAAGAAAACTGAGGACTCTGACAAGGGTGTAAATTCTGTTGTTCAAATTCCTGGCCAACACCTGGCAGATATTTAAGTTTGGATCCTTTCCCTATCTTTAGTGTCACCAGTGGCACAACTGAAAGTGCCAACAGAAACAGCATTTGAACCCCCAGCCCAAGCCATTACTTGGCAGTTCATCTGGGGGGGTTACTCAAGGTCGATGATGCTGAACACCTGCCAGCACCTTCCTGAGGTACTGCTGATGATGCCCTTGAGAAAAGCTTATTCTTTCATTAAGTTGGTGCTAAAACCACAGCAACAGAATGTATGTTCAGGACATTTCAGGATGGATATATCAAGGATATAGGAGGAATGGTGTGCTGCAGCATGCCTGGCTGGTGCAGAGAAGCAGGAGCGGCCTAGACAGCTTTTTCCTAAAGGAATCATGTAAAGGCCTTCTTGACTTCGTATATAGTACTGGGATTGTAAGAGAAAAGCATGACTTGAGAGGTAGGATAGCTATGATATGATTATCTTAAAGGTCTAAAAGCATTAAACAGAGGTAATTTAACATCATTTTTTCAAGTTTCTCTGATGACACATCTTCCTTCTGCCATTCATGCCCTGTTCAGCTTCTGGCAAAGTGCCTTACTACAAGATACCTGTGTTCCATGGAGACTCCTAAAATTTGGGATCCGCATACAAGTATTCTACATATTCTTTCTAAACAGCTGAACAGCCTCTTCTTCTATGTCCTTCAGTGATTCTTTCTGAATGCTTTCTTAGTCCATGGAACTTCTAGTTCTGGATACACAGATAAGGCAAACTTTGAACTGCACAAAATGTGAGATGCCCATATATGACCAAGTGAATTAATTTAGAGAAGGTCATAGAAACCAATCTTTGTGAGCACAAAGGGAAGTCTATCTTCCTCACTCTTTGAAAGATCTGAAGAATCAGTTCAGACCATGTAAGAACCCTAAAATGAGCATATAAGGGAGCTTCAGGTGCAGCAGCCTGGCTCTTATTTTCTTTATCTTCTCTCCCCACAGCAATGGCAGCACCACTGAGTGGACCACTGAAAACTAAGCAGCAAGATGCACTGTGAGAAAGTCCTCCCACTGACCATGGCTACAAATCTAGCAGTTTGGCAGTTTCTGCAGGAGAATCTTCCCCCATCCTGCCTATGGAAGTCATTAATTTCCTCATCTTGTGCTGTTATAACTGCAGGGAAATTTCCTCTCTACATGTTGGAAACAGAAAGAGCTTTGCAATTAGCTAGTGATCAAAACTGATATATGAATCTGTTCCTGTGCCCACACTTTATCCCTCTATGACCATCATTACTGTGAGATGCATCACAATATGTTCTGAGTATATTTAAAACTATTGTTTTGTATCCCTTTTTGTATATCTAAACCAGCTCACTGGGGTGCTGTAGTTAAAAGTTTAGTGTCACTCTGGAGCTTTAGAGGAAGAAGGCTAAGAATGTGGATGCTTTGGGATCTGCTCTTCTAGCATGTCTGAGTGTCTTAGCCTCATTAAGGCTAATTTTAAATGCTGGTGGCATACCCTGTCATGTTGGCTTATTTTGGCATTATTCTTTAACCCTGAACCTGGGCCAGTTGTAAGGTCTATGTCCTGCTGTAGTCTGATGCTTGGTATTATAAGTTCTCATCACTGTGCTCTGCATTGGTTGGTTGCTGCAAAGTCCTCTTATAAAAGTCTTCAGAATAAAATATGATACCAAAGCCCAGAAAGAGGTCAGATGATGAGCTTGTACATACCAATATTGATGTTGACAGAGTTATGTTGATTTTTACAAGGGAACAGAATATCCAGCAACACTGGAAGTAGTAGATGTATTAATTCTTGACCTTTCCATTGAGTTAATTTCTTGTGCTCATCCTCTTTTAGAGAAATCTGTAAGGTACCTGCCCTACAACAGTTCCCTGTTTTGATCTGTTTTTTGAAAGCCATTACAGAATGCTGCTTTTGTCCAAATTTATTTTCTTTATCTCTCGTCTGGGTTTCTCTTAGGCCTTCTATATAGTGGTTGTCTTACAAACATTAATGGAATAATCTTGACAATTTCCTGTGAGAAGACTTCAGCAGATATTTAGATATCTGTCATAGTAGTCTGATTCTTTGAGTCATTGGAGTTACTCTGAATTGTTTGTTGATTGAGAGAGCAAAATTTTTTTAATGTTTAGTATATATCCCAAAGCAGGCATTTTTGCTTTTCAACAGGAACCAGAATGCAGAGGGACATACTGTCTTGTTCACTGTGACACAGGAAGCCAGTGGAAACACATAATTTATAGCCAGATCTCTGTTCTGCCCTAGGGCCTTTTTCCTGGCTTTTTAATACCTTGTGTCTGAAGGCCAGATGTCAGGACTTTAGGAAACGGAAAGCTGTCATGATTTATTACTATGGAACATATTTGATGAGCTGACTGACCGCTGTTTCCTTCAGTCCAGGAATGGTCATTGTCTTCTACTGTCATCTGTCAGATGTCAGTGATACTAGCTTGACTTGCAAGACAGGAAAAGTGAGATACAAGGCTTTCCTAAGGAGAAATCAGCTGAGAGCCTGCATAGCACTACTCTTCCAGACATTGCCTGGTTTTAACTTGCAGTGGGGAGTGAAGTCTCTCCTGTCTGGCATCTGTCACTGGCTGGGGTGTGGGTCTGTGCTCTGTAACAGGGATGTTGAGTGTGAGAGCTTTGTCTCCCTAGGAAGTATTGGGGGACACTGCCATCTACTGTCTCCCTTACCTGAAATGACAATTTGGTTATCGACTTTAGAGAAGAGTTTCTTGTCCTGCTGCCAGAATTTTTTTTTTCTTTTGATAGCTATTTTCAGTTTTTTGAGTTTACTACTTGCACATCTCTCCTAAATGTGGAGGGATCCTTTTTGAGGTGCAGTAGAGAGAACATGAAGCTTGGATTCAAAGAGAAGAGCTTCTATTTCTATCTCTATCACTTGGCATCTTAGAAGACCTTAGGCAAGTTCCTCTGCCCCTATTTCCATCCTGGTAAATGAGATGAATGACACTGATCTGCCTTATAAACTGCATTAGTATTTTAGCAGCAGATCACTGTCATTAATACTCTTTTTAATACTTACAAATTTGGACTAGTCCAGAGGAGGAGTAACTCTAGTCTGGGAAATCCATGCACAGGTATGAGCGAAGTCATTGCCACAGTATTTTGTTTTTGGGAAGAGTAGTCAGTGCTCTCTCTTTCTTTCTCCCTGGTGATGAGGACATGTTATCACTCTTCTTTTTTATTCCTTCATTGGTCTTTGTACCTTGCCCTTGGACAGGCCATAGACAGAATCTCCATCCTCATCCATCCAGTGGGAGCAGCATATGTACAGCGGTTGAGGGGAGCACGTGGTTTCACAATCAAGATATCAAAGAGTGTTTTCAAGAGAGCACAGCCACCCCATGGCCTTAGATCAGTCATACTGCTCAGTACAAAACCAATACAAAGGATGCTGGGTTCAGTTCTAATTATCCATTCATAATTAATTCATAATTAACAGCAACAAATGGCACTGCTGTCCCATTCACTTAATGCCTTCAATATTTAAGGGTCTGAATCAAATTTTTAATGTTTGTCTCAAAATACACTTGTGTGAAACAGCTATAACTCAGCAACATACTCATCTTGAGGAATTGATCATCTTGGGTAGTAAAGCTAGGCATTCATGATAGGGAATAATTAAAATTGTAAGTCCATGTAGAGGGACTTGTTATTGATTTTAGTGGGTCTAACTTCTGGACAATAGTTATCACTAGGCAGTAAATTACTTAGATCAGGTCCCAAGCACCAAAAGGCAGAAAAACTGAGAGCAAGCATTCCAAGATGTTCTCTTCAATTCTTTCTCCACAGGCACATGCAGCTGGTGAGAGCTGGATGCATTACTCTTCCCTGCTGGTCAAGATAGATTTGCAAACCTGAGTGTTTCCAGGCAGTCAGTGCTACAAGGATGCTCTGGGCATGTGCCATTGTCTGACAAAATCTTCACATGGGACTGTGAATTAACTTTTATACCTCATCCCTAGCAAATTATAGGTACAGGCCACCAGGTCACAAGGATTTTCTGGTGCTCAGATAAAAAGGTATGTACTTCACTGTGTGTCCATTGCTCTTGTCCTGTCCCTGGGCTATAGTGAGAACTATATGGCTCCCTCATCATTCCTTTGATCTTTGATAAGATCCCCCCTGAGTATTCTCTAGGCTTAATAGTCCCAGCTGTCTCAGCTTTTCCTCCAGTCCCGTAATCATCTTTTCTACCCTTTTCTGGACTTGCTATTGCAAGTCCATATTTTTCTGTACTGTGAAGCCCAGAGCTGGATGCAGTTGTCCAGACATGGCCTCACCAGTGCTGAGCAGAGAGGAAGGATCATCTTCCTCTTCATGTTCCTAATGCAGACAATTGTGTCATGCAGTCCTGGGAGAGTCTCTCCTGATGACAGCTACAAGTAGTTGTGGTTGAGTGCCATCATGCTGGACACGTTTGCTTGAACTCCTTGTGTTTGGAAAAGGCAACCATGAAATCTCTTACCTTGATCAATGTGGTACAACTCCTCTCTGGCTATCACTTTTGCATGGAACTGATAGTCCATTAACCAAGGTTTCTTAGAACTTCAAGACAAAATTATAATTTTTCTCATTTCTCAGTTTTTCTCATCTCTGTAACCCACCTGCGTATTTGAAGGTTACATTTGTATTTTCAGATGTATTATGGAAAAAGCAGACAAGTGGTGAGAACTGTGAGGGTTTTGAATACGACTGTTTTTAAGTGTGAGAAGCATAGCAGATTCATAGAACTAGAAAAAAAAGTCCTTAAAATGATATATAATATAAAAATAATATATAACATACAATATATAATACAAAATTAATATATAATATAAAAATAATACACAATAGAAAAATAATATATAATATATGACATATGACATATGACATATAACATAACATATAACATTAACATATAACATATAACATATAGTATATTAAAAAATATAAAATTTCATGTATTTCTCAGCTTCCTCATCAGATTATAACATCTTAATGACTCCTATAGGTCATCCAGATTTTTTTGCATCTCAGAGGTGCTTCTCCAACTACAGTGTCTCTCTCTCACTTTCCCACTCTCTCCTCTGTCCCATCTCTCCTTTGTTTTCTGTAGGCAACTGATTCTTGTGACCATGACTAGCCTAGAGATCAGTCCCATATGCTCCTTATATTACTCTTGTTCTTTCCTTAGTTTCTAATGCCTTAATTATTTCTATGGTTTTTCTGTGGTTCTAGGACTAAAAATCTCAAAGGAGTTAAAAAATTTCCCTTAAAGACATCCAGTCCTTCTGCCTATGGTGTTGAAAGATCTTTCTTCTAGAGAAAGATCTGTAACCATGACTCTCCCATCTCCTTAGCACAGGCCATGAAAATCACTTGTACAGCTGTCTTCCAGCCATGAGTACCACTTTCTGCTTTGCCAAGATTTTCTGTCTGTCTTCACAGAATTACTCCTGTGACCCTTGTTTCATCTCTAGTGAGATAGAGTGCATCAAAAAAGAGTTTATGCAGAAGCTAATAACTGATGATCAAATATATGAAATCAAATTGTGGTCTTAAAAAGCAGTGAAATTATTATGGCTGACCTGTAGAGAGTGGAAGGGGGAAAAAGGGACAGATTTTATCTATGATAGATTAACTCATGTCTGTGGACACCAGCAAAGTGATTTTCAACCTCTGTCAGTAAATACTGCTTTTCTGTTTATTGTGTCTTTAAGGAGAATGTCACCTGAAGATAAAACATGAGGCATCTTTACTTATCTGAGATGCAACCTTTAATTTTCTGTTAAGACTGCAGAATTTATAATAAATAAAATGGCAGGCTACATTTTTTTTCTGGGTACTGTGCCACATTTGGGATCAAAAGTAGATGAGGAATGTGATTCAGAATTCAGTTACTGAACTGGGCAATTGTGATAACATCTTGAGGGTCTTTCTGTATCTTTTGGAATTATCTATGCAGCCAGGGAAGAAATGCTCTTCATCTCTTAAACCTGCTGCTGTAAAACAAACATGACTCCCTGGGAGCTTCCCTGTTTTGGTGACATAAGGTTAGATCTCTAAGTGTTGACCAGATAGTAACAGCTACTGAGAATATTTTATAGGATCCAGACCATTTTAAGTTGGTTGGTTTTTAGTCAGATTAAGTCTCTTACTACACTTACAAAAGAACAAAATGTTACAAAACTCAACTGTGCTATCAACTGTGTAGCAAACTGGAAAACACTTGATAGCCTACATAATAAATCCTGTGATGTTTCCACCACTGTGCAAGATTATTTGAAGAATTACTCCTCTCATCCCTTGAAGTGGTTCACGGCATGTACCGCTATGATGTAGGAAGTTGTTTAACCAATGAGTTGGTTCTATCCTCAGGCATTTGAGCCTGAATGAACAGAGGGCAAAAGCCTCTTTGGTGAGTCCAGATAATCCACCCAAGTACAGGGCCTCAGCTGTGGAGCACGACGTATTCTGGTCATGAGGACTCTGACACGGCAAAGTCAAGAGAGGATATGTTTGGTTTGGTGTAGTATCATTCAGCGCTAAGTGAGAAAGTGAAGTATCACTCATAAGGGACCAAGAAAGGGTTGTGCATAATGCAACCTGGACAATGAGGCACAAGGCAAAAGAGAAAGATACCATTAAGAATAAGCCAGTCAGCATGAAAAAAAGGTCAATAAAGCCTGAGGCGTGTTGGAGACACAATATAGAAGACAATACTGGTCCTCAGAGCAGTTAGCACAGATGAACTAGCAAGTCAGTATCTATGAAAAAAAGCCCTAATTGTCTTAATTGGCAAAACCAATAACAAAATGATTTTAATAATCAAAGAACTACTTGAGGCAGTCTTAGCATTGATCAATAGCCATGTCACTACTACATGAAATGCAAAGTCTAATATTAGCAGTTGCTGCATAACCTTACTTGTGGTAGCCCATGCAAATATTCTCCAATTGCTTTAAATGGAGGATGTCCTACTGTTCAGTGCAACATTTCACAGTTTAATACAGATAAATCTCCTTCCTTTCTGTCTTAGAGGCAAGCTGACCTATTGATTTGGAAAGTCTAGCCACTGAAGACTGAAATTTGTTTTCACTGTAGAGTTTGCAAGATACGTGGGTCATGCTGACAATCAGGAGTTGTCATTGTCATTTTTTTTGTCTCCTAAGTATGAATCCTTTTCCAAAGTTCCCTGTCACTGATGATTCAGGACAAAGAGCTATGAACTACTAAATCTTTTCCAGCAAAAGCCTAAGTAGTTGCAATGTAACTACAGTCACCTGGATGTCAAGAGTGACCCTTTATGACAGTGTTTTGCTCTGGAAATAAATATCCACTATGCTGACAATTTATAAGGTAGCAAGTCAGAAATACTGACTGCTCACTACTTAGCCAAAGGCTCTGTAACTGCTTTTGCAGGGGATTGTCATTGTTTTAGTACAAGGACTCTCAAGGTTAGTCCTGCATAGCCATAATAACAGCTGTGTGTTTTAAACCCAGCCTCTGAGTTGTTTATTCCCGGCTTTTTCATAAGAAACGAAGTTCCACAGCCAAGAAATCAACACACCTTGGAATTAAGGCAGCTTTCTGTAGACACTAGCCCTGCTCTTTCCTACAACACTTGGGCTCTTGTGGTTGAAGGTAAAGCTTAGTGTCTGTGCCTTCAGCTCAGCTGTGAACAGCAGTTTACTATCATTGCATTTCCCCTTTGCTTTGCCTTCAGATACAGGCAGAATGCTCCTCACATTGACACAGATCATAGAGTCTCTGTCAGAACTGATAAGCTCAGCATCCAAACCCCTCCTGAGCCATAAGGAATGACATACAAGCCTGTTGGTCCTGTTGGCTGGTCTCTAAGAATAGCTGCACTAGTGTCCCTCTTCTGCAGCCATGCGCTTATTAAAGACATGCTCAATCACAGGACAGATGAATCTTCCTGAAGGGTGCATGATAGCATTTCCCCTGACAGATCTTATTCTCTAAATGTATTTTTGATTTAGTGGCTGTTTTCTATCAAACTCTGAAACAGAGTATTCTGAGTTTATCTGGTATTCTGACCTGGACTTCAGAGAGGGATGAGTAGGAATGTGATGGCATTCTGCTTTCACTGGGGAAAAAAAGGGAGGAAAAGAGTGTGCAGGCTACTTTGTCCTCTTGCAACTTTTCTTCATTTAGTTATAAACCTTCTGATAAATCTTAATTTGCCACTTTGTGGACTGGGCTTATATTTGAGGAAGCACTAAAAAAATATGAGCTTGATCCTCTGTCCCCATCCCACCAACCAAAAAATTCCCTGAGAAAATGAAATTGACCCATCTGTTGTTTAGTGAGCTTTTTTCCTCTTGACATGCATGATTCAAATGAGTAATAAACACCAGTTTATGAAAGAGTAAAGGAAACAATCAGGAAGGGAAATTGACAGAGTAACATGCAGTGTCAAATGACATTTTTCCTGGAGTCTAGCTGTTCATGCTCTTCCTCTGCTTTTTTACTTGGATTGCTGATAGGTCACCTCATGGCTTCCCACTCCCACTGCTAGCATGTCTCAGTATTATAACAACAGACAGAGGGGATGGCAGAGAGGGACAACTGAGAACAAGGTGATGTGTTAAGTTCTCTTCATGGCCTGTCTCATGTGAAGATAATAAATGGAAAAATACTGGACTCATAAAAATTATGAAGATGCTGGATCAAATCCAATTCTTGTTACACAAAGGACTGTGTTTTATGAAGCCCAAAAATGGAGGCCAGTTAAATCCTTCTTCTGAAAGTTCTCAGAAGACCAGGGAATTAATATTTTGTCTTTGGTGTTTTTGTCTGTTTTCCTGATCAATGACTGGCAGTACCATTGGACTCTTCTGGTGGTGACAGAGCCACCACCAGAATAGAGCACCTATGTCTTCGTTCCTCTCTCTCTCTGTACTTAGACTATGTGTGGGTGTATCTGTCACATTCCTGCACATTAACAGGATATCAGAATTCTTTCTGTGTTTAAACTGATAAAACTCCTTATGATAACATACCCTATCAAGCAGTTTGTAAACTGGTCTCTTCCAAAAGACTACTCTGAAAATACCTTCAAAATCTTTCCTTTAGGATGGTGCAACTTTATGTCATCAGGTGTACAAGAGCACCCATGGAAGCCAACTTTGCAAAATAATTCTTACAAATTCCTGAAAGGCTTCCAAAACCTGAAGTAACTTGCTTAGATCTGTGCTGGGAGAGGTAAACTAATACAGCTCCTCAGAAAGCCCGCCTGCAGTTTATGCTTCAGTCCTTTCTAAAGATTTAAAAATATTGTTCACACTTCTTTGCTGACCATTAGAGAATTGCTAGGTAGTCAGCAGAGCTCACTGTTTCTCGGGAGTTGGAATTAATCCTGGTTTATTAACACTGCAACATTGTCTCCTGCTGGCCACTGGCAGAAACAGAGTCAATTCTTTGGCATGCCAGATCCCACCAGATTCCAGCCCATTTCCCAGCATTTCAAGAACATGTTAGGAGTGTATTCCCTTGAACTCACAAAGAAAATGAAATATTTGCCAGGGAATACCCTCTCTTCCTTCATATCTACCTGGTGCTTTAGTGATGCAGCAGTGACAAGGAGGTAAATGGTTTTTGTGGTTTTGGGGACTTTTGGCTATTCATATAGACCATTTTGCTTTCATGTTCTACCAGAGGACAGGAAAGAAATAAGATTTATTTTTAGCCTGCTTCTTCAAATGTAATAATTGGTGGCTGTGACAAGCTCCCTGGGGAGCCTTAAGTCTGAGCATCTGCTCCCCACAATCTTTTCACAAAGACAGCCAGAGAACCTCCTTGGTTACTGTTGTCCACCAGAAGACGCTTATGCATCTCCAGACTCGTGTGATCTGGAACTAAGATTTCTGCTTGTTTCCTTCAAAAGAAACCCAGGAATGTCAAAACAGCCCAAAGTACTTTAAATACTTGAGCAGAACTGCTATTTAATTGGGGTGCCTTTGTACTACACCTTAACTTACATTCTACATACTTGAGTAATAAAGGTATTGTGAGTACTTACCTAGCTTGGAATTACTCTTAATTTTAAGGTAAATGCTTGGAATTACTCATTATTTTAAGGTAAATGCGAATAAAAATTTTCAGAGAAGATGATGTCATTACAAACATTAGTGACCCTTGCTCGAGACCTCCAAGGTCATGAAATAACATCAAAAGGCATGATAACAGGGAGATAATCCTTATTGCTTTTTCCTAGACATATTTGAGCAGTGAGTAAAAAAATTCTGCAACACGTCTGTGCTTTTCTTCATGTTTTAGGCAAAATTGAAAAATCAGAATAAAAGAAGATGGCTTTCTTGAGTGCTATTTTGACATTGCACTTATTCTCTGTTTCTTTCATTTATCAGGACTGACATTGTCCAGGACTGGGAGATCCATGCCTTGGTCTCATAGTGACAGGTTGTATTTTATCTTTGACTGCATGGTGTAATTATGCAATTGTTTTAGAGAGAACATAAATGTAGAGGTAGAATAAAAGGGCCCAGAGGGCCAAATTCTGCACAGACTAACACCTGTTTGCCTTAGAGATTTAAATTAAGATAGAATTTCTTTCTTGTGCTAAATTCATCTCTCTTATGTGCAAGAAACTTAAGCAATTTTGAGTTATGCAGATCTAGCAAAACAAAATATGGCTTTTGGAGAAGGAGTGCCAAGTTTTATTTAATTTGAAGCCCCACTGACTTCATTTGTGCTACACATGTAAAGGAAAGCATTTTTAAATCCAGAAACTTATTGGTGAATTCATTATGATTTGGAATACTTACACACTGTCACTTGTTCTTCCAAAGGAAGACTTTTTCAACCACTTCACCAGAAAGCAATCCAATTGGTTAAGGCTATAAAGAGCTCAGCTTTAAAATCCTTCCTGCTGCCTTGAAGAATAAAATCAGAAGAGGAAATTCTATCTAAACCAGAACTGATGGTGGACTGAGTTTACTTGAAAAAAGTGGAAAGGATGAATTAACATCCCAAGTTCAGAGAGTTCTCTGAGCTAAAATATTGGAATGGGTCCTTGTGGAGCCTTCTCAGACATCCTTTCAAACTGAACTAACTTGAGTAATTGCAAACCAAGGCTGAAACAAAATACGAAATTACTGAGATTTAAAGAAAATCTGATCAGTGTTCGGTATCCATGAAATCGAGCCTCTAATCTTTTAACATTGGTCCTATGCACTCTGGGCTTTTGCAGGAAAACTGGATTCCCACATTTAACCATTAAAGTTGCTGTAATCTTAAAAGCTATCAAAAAAGTTGTAGTGAAGTGCTGAAAATAACTAATGCTCTCCTCTTTCTAAAGGCTGGTTGAACCACCAGGTACTTGAGTAACACAGGCTAAGGGCTGGTAACACATGCTGGTAGCATGCACATCTGATGCTGGGTATACTCTTATGGAAATTGTTCGGCTTGATTAAAGATTTTTCAACCATATTTCAATAGCTACTGAAAGTATGGAAAGGGGAGATGACTTTCTAAGTAGTTTAAATGAAGGGATTAGGCTGTGAAGATCTGCCCATCTCTTAAAGACAGACAATAAAGTTAAATGGGTGTGAGAGAAAATTATATTGCATTATTTTTTTACTTCTTTATTAACTATATTAAATCTTATTCCCCAACCTGTGTGTGTTATAGGAGCTATGAGCAGGTGTTGAGTTCAGTACATACATTTGGCAGCCAGTGATTGGTGTCCTGTAGCTATTTAGGACAAATACAGTAGCTCCAGTAAGCTTTGCCTAATTGCATGTACCTGGGACTTTTTCTGAAGCAGGTGAACAGAGTAAGAGAAATATTGTCAATCTACTGGGCAATGTTTTTTGTTCTGGATTCTGAACTGCAGCTTGTGTCACATCAGACTGTAATTTGCTTTCATAAACATGGTTGTCTTCTTGTCCAAATCAGCACTAGCAAGGAAGGAAGGAATGGATGTGATTTTTACAGCCTTGATTGCAACACGCCTTCTGAAAAGGAAAGGTATACACACAGTTTAACTATGCTTTCATTTCTCCAAATTCTAAACTTTGCCCAAAATTTTAGTCGTTGCTTGAGAGGCCACCCAGGCCTCTGGGCAGCATGAGAATGGCAGGTAAATTTGCAAGCTTTCCAACCAAAAAGGCAATGTTCACAATGCTCGTGATAACATGACTGTTTCAAATCATCCAGCTCATTGTTTGAGATTCTTAAATTAGTTTGTAGAACTTGTACTGAAAGAGAATTTAGCCCTGAGAGCTCAATGGATGAGAATTTGCTTTGCTGTAGTTTTTTCCTTTGCAGATCAGTTCTGAGAAAAAAAAAAAAAAAGCTTCCTAGTTGAACAACATTGCTAAAATTATTTTCTATTTTGAGCATGTGTTTAAGCTAATCCTTTTGTTCCATTCAGAGCTCATCCGGTGATGCAGTGTTCCCTTTTTTAGTTCTCAGAATTGTTGCCCATAGCTAATCTATGCTCATATTTAAGCCTTTAGTGTTTATACCCTCTTTAGGTGGACACCTCCAATTTCAGCCAAGTGGACTTGACTTTGTGAAACCCTCAATGAATGGAGTGAACAAAGCTCTGATGACAAGACATCTCATAGGACATGCAGCTAGCAGGAGAGCATGAATCATGAAAGAGAGAGTATACAACCTCATCTCTGGTCTAATTTATGCTATAGCCCTGCAGTGGTTTGGGCCTCTGCATAAGGATGGACAAACCCTCAGATCCTTCTAAATTTTCCTTAGACCCCTTAAAAGAACACTCTGCTCCTTTCACAATGAGCAACTAGCATCATCCTCAAATTGCTCTGATCTGGATAGATTCCTATGCCTAAAACATAAAAAGTTATTAAAGAAAAAAAAATGTTTTTGGTTAGATTCTTTTAGATGGCTTCAACGCCTACTCACATTCCATGTATTATGTAAGGTCAATGCTTAAAATTACCTTTCCAAGAAATACTTTCATTTCTCAGCTGCTTTGTAGCACCCCACTGTTCCAGCCTGTGTGGCCTTAGCTCCCAGCTACATCCTACACCATTTCACCATTTCTCCCACTTACTGCACTGTCATCTAAAAATAAAAGATGGAAAAAACCTCTGGATTGTGACTACTTTACTGTTATCTCCAGGCATTGACTTGCTTCCTAACCTGCTTAAGTGGCAGCATGCAGCAACAAAGTCTCAGCTTTTAAATAAAATACGCTTCCAGGAAGAAAAAGGTCTGTGTTTTGGAATCACTGAAAAAGTTTGATGAAAATGAAAGGGTCCTTCTAGTTTTCTAGTCCTTATGATTTTGCTGTATGAGCACAATACTACAGTAATCTGTGGAAGTGCAAATAATATTATACCAGCCATCCATCTCACGTAGATCTTTAAGTCAACTGGAGCTTTTTCCAAAATATAGCAGCCTGTCCCTTAATCAGTTCCCATAAGTCTTTAAGGCTTTTATATTTCTCCAATTCCTAAATGTTTTAAATAGATCATTGCAGTTCCTTTGTAAGACCATGAAACATTCAACCCCTTATTGGCAGGCAAGTGACTTGGAGTATCCAAGGATCCCCCACAGATAGAAGATATACTCTATTTTAGCAGTACTGACAGCTTCAAACCTTTTTTCTCAGAGACTAGGTGCAACTCAGATAACTGGATGCACAATCCTAGTCCATGCACAATCTGTTTTGGGCTGGGACAGGTGATGGGAGTAGTGTCAGCTATTCCCATTGGTGCTCTCCTGTTGGCAAAAGGCATGCTGTCATTACTCTTATTCTGTGGTGTCTTATAATACCCTAAAATGCTCTAAAGCAGTCCTCCTTGGATGGGCTTCCAAAGAGCTTGCTGTGGTCTTGTTGTTATTTCTCTTGCCAGTTTAGACCTACATCAGTAATTTCTCATACTGGTCCTGACAATTGTTACAATTGTTATATATTTATTACAATAGCCTTAGAAAAATGTAAAACTATTCAGTGCTTAAGGTAAGCCCTTTGGAAAGGATCAGGTTCTTATGGTAAGGAAAAGAGTAAAAAGAAGGGATCAATCCAGTCTTCCTGTCTAAAGGTTTTGTTTTTAATACTGATGCCATTTACCAAGCAATACCTTCGGGAACATTGTACTCATATTGTGAAAAGCAATGGTTTGTGCTAGACACAGAGCTCCACATGCTCATTATGACACAGCCTTTTCTATTACTGAATGTTGTTAAAAATAAGCAAAGAAATTGGGATTACACATCTGTAACATTGTGAAAGATACAGAGGAAATGCAGTAGTGAACATTCAGATGAATTTTTGCAATAGGTATGTACACAAAAAGATTTTTTTTCTTTAATACATAATGACTAAATATGTATATATAATAAATACATGACAAAAAGGCTCAAAAGTGGATATATTCCAAATCCCATGCTTTACAAATAACTTGGTAGTTTTTAAAAACTCCCTGAGAAGTTTCAACAGTACTAACACTCAGTAGGAGCACTTGGAGAAGCAGAAACGATAGTCAAGTGCCTGAAAAGGATCTCTGCATGATATCCTGAAATAAGCACAGTATCTTAATACTGCCATCTATTTGTATGCACATAATTAGATATCTATACATGGAACTAAGAAAATAGGCACCTATATGATTGAGAAATGACCTTTTTCTTTCCTTCTTATAGGTTTTAGACTGCATTTGCATCAAATTTACTGTAAATGACTGTGAACTATTACTTAACATTCACAGGCTGTACCCATTCATCTCCTCAGTCTGCTTGGACTGATGCTGTCAGCTGCCATTGCTTTTATGCCCACTGTAGATAGTACAAAGATCTTTCACTCTCCAAGAAATAATTCTGTTTTGGATCTCTAAGAGGTAGAAAAAAGCTTTTACAACAGTTATGACATCTGTTTCAGCATGTCCATAATATCTAGCCTAATAGAATTTCCAGTTTTACCGGTGAAGACATTGTTTTAGAATTTCCTCTTTACTAGTGAGGATACTGTTTAAAAATATAGATAAATTTGAGGAGAACACAGCAACATATATTTTCCTACCATAGAAAAAATGTTCTGCATGTTTTCATCCTTTTGTAAGGTGAATAAATAGAAGATGAATATAAATCCTAGCTTTTACCCCAGGAAAGATTCCTTCCAACTTTGAACAAAGTAAAATCAAAGTATTTTAAAAATAATAATATTCAGGGCACATTGACACAACCAGAAATTTGTATCATATAAAAGCAGTGCTCATAAAACTTACAGAGATGCTAAAACAATACCATAAAATATTTGAATTTGAAAATGTATGAAATGATCCTTCCCCGTGGTGCTGGTTCATTTCTTTTGTTTTTATTTTTGATTTTTCTTTTTGTTGTCTTCTTTGTTATTTCAGAAAAAGGAGACACCTCCATTTGCATTTTTTTAAAATTTCTGGTAGAATCTGGAGGCAGAAAAAATATATTCTGCATCAGAATGTTTATTTGCATTTCTTGTTCTCTCCTTCCTTCTCAATTCAATGCATGAATTTTTGATAATTTTCTGCTGTACTGCTCATCACTGGAAATTTTGTGAGCAGGAGAAATGTACTCTTCTCAGGTGCCTGTTTCAGTCAGCTGCCCTTTAGAATACACTTTAACAAACCATTTATTTTGTAGGGATAAATAGATAGCCTAAGCAAACCCCAAAGACCAGTCCTGGGATCCAATCTACGGGAAGGCTCCCACTGACTTCAGTGGAAGAGAATGACACCTCTAAGATGTAAGTAGTTTAGACAGCTCTCTTCCTCCAGCTGCACCACTGCTGAGCCCACCACTGGATACACCAGCAGTGGCAGCGCTCTGGCCGTGCTCAGGCTTTGCATGAAGCACTTCAGAAATATGTTACTGGGATGCACAGAAGAATTTCCCAACTGCTGAACACTAAGGGCAAAGAAAATTGTGGTTTTGAGGAAACTTTTAGTGTCTGAGGAAACAGCTGATGGCAGGGTGTGATCCTCTTTTCCTGAAGCCAATTGATCTTCTGTCATTTATATTAAGGGATGCAGGACAAAACAGGTGGGCCATGAGCTGGAGTTTGGTCCTTGTGCTGATCCACATTGGCTTCTAAAATTTACATGATGACTGATGGGGAATTCCTCTCATGATGGGACATCACAGAATTTCTTTGTGCTGTCACATCATGCCTTTGTCTGTCTGTCCCTCTTTGCTCTGTCTCCTTCTAGCTGCCATAGTCTCCCTGTGGTGGGTGTTCATGCTTTTCTTACAAGGCTGGTCTTAACTCCTGCCTGTCCACAAGTCCAGGGGTGCAGAGAGAGCACACAGAGCTCAGTGGGATGGGTGATGCAGAGCAGGCAGAGCAGGCTGTGCTGACAGCCTCCCCAGGGCCTGCTCCTTCAGTCTTGTGCCACAGCTTCACTGGCTCTCTTGCACAAGAACTGCCTCCTCTTTTTCATTTGGGACTGTTCTCAGCAATAGGGTTATGAAAATGTCTGCTGATGGTGTCTTGTAACAGAATAGATTAGCATGTGTTCCATACATAAAAGTGGTCATATTTAACAAATAAATTTTAATTTCAAACTTATTCTCTAGATCAGAATACATTACCAGGGTTTTTGACAAAATCCAGTACAAATTGAACTCTTATTTAGAAGAATAAAGTAATATAAACATGTAAACATGAAGAGGCAGATAGTTGTCATTTGCCTTGTCCTGCAGAAAACACTACAGGTAAGCAATCACAGTGGCAAAATGTGGCTGAGCCTAGAAACCCCTCTTTGTATTCAGTGTGATCTGTTTAGGAAGGGGTTTCAAATACTTACTTCACATACAACCTCCTAGCTTGTTTAGGGTTTGGATTTTTTTTTTTTTTTTTTTTTTTTTTTTTTTTTTTTTTTTTTGTCAGATGACGAAGATCTCAGCCACACACTTGGCTTTCTCTTGGTGCTGGTGGTATCACTGCTAATTTCAGGCTCCAGCATGGTAACGTCACTTCTGCATGGTTCCAGGAGAGCTGAAGTAAACACTCCCATGCAGTGCTCTGAGAGCCCACATACAGTGGCTCATGCTTGTTCTGCCAACAGAGCTGTTTCATCCCAGACACTATATTGTCTGCATAAATAAACTGTAACAAGAATTCATACACCAGCAATTCGTCAGAGATTTTATTTCTATTTTTGCAGCTTGCTGTAATTATTTCCTCATAGGGAAGCTGATTCTGCTTATATGGACTTTTCTTGAGATGGAGCATCTTTTCTGTACTTTTTCTTATACTTGTTATAAAGAAAGATTATTCATCTCTAAATTTATAGCATCTAGACATGTTCCCACTTGCAGCACCCAGACAGACAGTTATTCACTTAGCTCCTCTCAACACCCATTTTGAAAAAAAAAAGAACTAATATTTTCTTTTTGAAAACTACCGGTCTTTCTTTTTCATCAACAGCTTTTTGATCTTATGACATTACCAATCCATATTTTTCTTGCCAAATTTCAAGAGCCTTTTTGGACTCGTTTATTCTCCTGTGCAAATGCTACCATCAACCTATTTGTGACCAAAGTGTAATAAATTCCTAGAAAATACAATATTCACTTGATTAGTCAAATTAATAAGTAGCTTCTAACATGAACATACATAAATGCATGTATTTTTAATTAATAGACCCTTGTAAAACTCATGTGATCAAGCTTGTCTCTGGGCTTTGCTTTCAGACTTCATAAAATTAATCCATGGTGATAATTTCTGGAAGCTAAATTGTTCCTCATTGACAAGCTGATGCTGCACATCTTAGAGGCATTTTGTGTGTGGGGAAGATGAAAGTTCTGAGTTGAGTTGGGGAAAGTGCCAAGGTCTCGTTTGCTTGTGCACTATGATTTTCCAGCTCACTATCCTGGTGGAAGGCGTAAGAGATTGCTGGTAATACGTAGGGGTGTGAAAAGGCTCACAACAGTGGGAGGAAGTAAGTGAAGTAGGAGGTTCTCACTGCATCAGGTCTGACCAGGTCTAAATCTGTCCTCTGACTTGTCTGCATGTTCAGCATGTAGTACTTGCACTCATGTTTGTTCCTGTCATCAGGGGAAGAGTGATGGCCCTCAGCTCTGCTGTCCATGTTTGCCGCAGAGCCTCCTTTGCACTCTCGACACAAAGCCGGCCCCAGGGTTAAATTTAGGTGGCTCCATGGCATGACATGAGCCTTTCTGTCACACAGAGCTGACCTGGAGGTGGGCAGCATAATGGCATCCCTGAGGGTGAACAATGAGTTCCTCACTGAGGAGGGCCAGTCAGCATGCCAGGGTCTGAAGGGCGGTTAAGGACAAGCCTTCCAAGTTACACAGCTTGGGCTGCAGCAAAGGGTACAGGGAGCCCCCAGCCAAGAGGGAAGGCCCAGAGGGGGTCAGTCAGAGTCAGTATGGCATGTTGGTGTGCCCAGGGCCCCAGCACCTGTGAGTGGTGCTCATCTGGGGGCATGAACTTGAGTTCTTGACCATGAAGGAGGAATTTGTGAGATGCAAGAGGGAATACAGGTCTTGAGTTCATGATCTTACATACCATTGAATGAAGTTTAGTCTTTGAGCCATTGGATCTCAAGTCTTTGGTATTAAGCCTGTGGGTCACTGCGGGAAAACCAAAGTTTTGTGAAACCAGACACTCTGCCCTTGCTCAGATCCACCAGGTCACTGGTGTGTGCTAGGTTCTACCTTGTGGTCAGTAAGTCCATCTCTTCCAGGGAGCCTGGTGCTGTCTTCACAGGCCAGCTCTGTCATCCATGACTTTGTCAGATCCCTGGCTACCAAAACCGTCTTTCTACCTGAGTCTTGACTTTCATCTTCTTCCTGCAATGACCAATCTACTGAGAGGCATTTGGAAATAAGGTAAAGGGACAAAAAAAGAGAAAAGAGAAAAAAGAGAAAGACGAAAATGGAGAAGGAAGAAAATTATCATGGAAACAAGGATCTCAGTTTCCTCCTCCTAGACACTAACAAAAAGCCTTTTAAGTGTTAGACAACATATTTTCAGATGGGATCACTCTGCAAATCTGCTGATCACCTGCTTTTAGCTGTGAGGTTGACTCTTATGCTAAATGCCCGCTCTGCCAAATCCACCGTCAAGGCAAAATACTTCACCTGCTGTAATTAAATCTCATGATTTTTTAAGCTTGTCTCCTGATTTTTGGAGCCTGACTCATGGTTTCTGTGGAAAACTTAGGCTTGGCAAATGCTGAAAGCAGTGGGAGTATTTGCAGCTTGAAGGCACTGTTCAGTGAGAGGAAGGGTGGAGGAATCTGCCCCTC
Source organism: Cettia cetti (assembly GCA_013401135.1). Taxonomy (NCBI): domain Eukaryota; kingdom Metazoa; phylum Chordata; class Aves; order Passeriformes; family Sylviidae; genus Cettia; species Cettia cetti. Next base: position 51,414 of record VZUI01002248.1, read on the forward strand.
AGCAATTAGTAGACTCGCTTTCTACGAAAGGACGTGTCATTTGGTAGGTTATTTTAGCATGCTGTACAGATGCAGATTATTTTTTAGAATTTTTAATTGGTGATACCATAGCAACTTTATACAATGAAAAACAGTCCAGGCCAGATTGTGCCTGACAACCACCCGCCTGTTTGGGGGTGGCAGAAAGCTGTACCGACCCAGGAGGACTTTGAGAAGCTCTTGACGCTCTGAGTCCTGGTGAGGAAGGCTGTCAGGTAGGTGAAATGGGCTCCCAACCCCACAGCTAGAGGGGACAGGTCCATTGCCCTGTCATCTTACAGTCTTTTCCTCAACATTTTGGATTGAACAGGTAGTTACAGCTAAATCCCTGAGATGCCAGAAGATGACTTAAAATTCAGGGCTCTGATAGATTTTTACCCTTTGTGAATCAGAGATGGGAGAGAGTCTGAAGAAGTAGTGCAGGGCAGAAATACATGTAACAGATAGTGTCTAGGCCTACTGATGCTGCAGCACTCAATAGTTTCTTTCAGTGATCAGTGGGAACTAGCCTTTTCCTCTGTGCATTCATGTTAAACATTTTCTACCTTCTGGTGAGAAAAATCTGGATGGGTTATGTTCAGTTCTGGCCCCTCTTCCCTTGGTATCAGCTTAGCAGTAAGGGGCAGGGAAGAGTATCACATCACTACCTTGAGGTAGGTGTTTTCTCCTTAGCCCTTTGGTGTTCTCTTCTTAGCTAGAGGACTGAAACTCATACCTCAGGTACATGTGGATCTCAATAAAGAGATAAAGGGGCCATACTCAAGTCTCTGCAGTATTGTGCTCTCATGCACAAAGTCTTTGGCTTCCTGCCATATCTAACACATGTGTGTAGGTATATATATGACTCTGAGACATTTTAAAGTCACTGGAAGAAATGGAAATGGACAGTGCTGGTCTGGCTGAGTAGGCTAGGGATCACCATGAAGAGGTTGAAAGTGGTGAGGTGGACAGTATTGATGTGAGTGTGTATATGAAAGGGAAGGATCTTGACTAAAAGATGGAGAATAGGTGGTTCCCAGCCCACCTAGGGAAGCTGGAGAGCAGACAATGACTTTAACTGAGAAACCCACTACACAGTAATGGAATAAAAGAGACTAGGGGAAGCGAAGGGTCTTTCAGAGGAAGGTAAGATGTGATGCTCAAGGCCAGCTTGGATGGGAGTCTGAGAAACCTGGTCTAGTGGAAGGTGTCCATGCCCATGTTGGGACAGTTGAACTCCATAGATAGCATTTAAAGGTCCCTTTCAACTCAAAATATTCACTGTGGTATGTAGTTAGGATAAAAGAAGATCAAAGCAGTGCTGTGTATTTATTGTTTATTGTGGACACATATTGCAGCAAAAACAGTCTCTTAGTGAATATAAAGTCTTTACCTGGAGACAAAATTCAACACATTATTAAATTGCACCAAATATGTGGAGAATGGTGACTACTAGGAAGGAATATAGCAACAAGAGAGATTGATATTTTACAAATTCTGCAGAAGCTTGAATGCAAAGAACTGATCCAGGTAGTGAAGACATGAGGGAAGTCTCCCAAAAAAGGCTTTTAAAAACCTGACACCACAGATTTTCCCCTTTCTGTATGGAAGGAAAATGAGAGACATGGAAAGAAAATAATTTACCTTGATAACATCAGACTCCCTTTTGCAGGGCCTCCATCAGCCTTCTGGGAGCATAAATACGTGTGCGGGAAGGGGGTTTGAAGGAAGGTGAAGTCCAACACTTGGGAGCTGTCTGCTTCATTCCCAATGTAAATGCATAGAAATGCTGACATGGAGTATCACCGTGGTAAATACTCATGCTCAAATGTTTCCCACCCTTGTGGATAGCCCTATGCCCTTGGTCATTCCCTAGAGATGTGCACAAATTGGCTTGAAAAATACAGAGGAATGTTGCTGAGTATCCTTTTATTCAAACCACTTCCCAACGGAATTTCAATGGGAGAAAGAAATCTGACTGTGGGAAATCTGACTTTTGAAGCTACGGGCAGAATTTGTCATGAGGTAATGCTATCACAGTAGCAAAACACCTGAAAATATCCCTAGGAATTTTTTAATAACAATTTCTTAATGGATTTCTTCTTTGAAGATGGGAGAACACACTGTGTCTGTTTATACGTATGTTATTATTCATCTATAGGAATTAAGCATTAATTAACAATTAAAAAAAATATACCAAACATTAATTGGATGTATTTTTCTAGATTTTGCTGCCTATGAAAGTGAAGTTCTGCATTTTGAATAGTGGTCCATGAATCATGGAAGCATTTCTTTTTTAATTAGGGAGATATTATATACTTATCCTTATTTTGCCAATGTGGTCAATGAATACATCCCTACTATAATATTTAAAACATTTGTAGTTGTCACCTATTTTTCAGAATGCATTCATGATAAGAAGCTGAGTTTTTCACTCAAAATTAGTTTTTCTTTTTTTAATGAGATGCTAAATAGGAAATGAAGCCAAAGCTTATGTATTTACTTTTTCATAATGCTGTACTCCCCAAATCCCTTTTCTGCTTTATTTAACTGTAGATAACTGTCCCCCTTCCCAAGTAATCTCAGTTTGGTTGAAATCTTTGTATCAGTTTATGATAACAGATTATGGTAACAGAATGTTACCGTTTTTTGAAGAAGCGTATCACTTCATCTTTCATAAATACTAATTAAACAACTCAGGCTTACGTCAGTGCCAAGATTCATGTCAGCAGTTAGTGCAACTTGTTATTGTAAGATTAGTTCTGACACATTCCTTCCAGCACAGCAAGCAGTGGGATCCTGTGCAGCACTGGGAAGAAGTCATCTCTCTAGAGACTGCTGGTAGGTATCCAATAGGAAGGAAGACTGCTTTCTTTAACAAGATTAAAAACTCTCTGCTGACATACTCCCTTACTGAATCATCCTGAACTGTAAGTCTCACCACGCAGAAGGAACGAGCTCACTCATCACCCAGGCTTCTCCCTCTACAGCACCCAGGCCCTTTGCAATACAATGTCTGTGCCCTGATGAGACTGGCTTCAGGAGCCTTCTCTGGTCTGGTCAGGGATCATTCACAGCTGCAATAATTGGCAATGATTTCTTGACTACAAGAACATCGAGTGAGGCTTACTCCTCTGAGCTATTTCTTGCTGTGAAAGAGATGTAAGGGAGAGAAGTGACCTTATTCTGTCCAGCTGGCACGTACACTGCTGATTCAGGGGCATTCCCTGGGCTCTGCTTGAAAGGGTGCTGGTGGTATTGTCACTGTCTAAATGTTACTGTTTGAGATGAGCAACATGCAAACACTGGAATTTTAGGAGCTGTGTCATTTTAAGGCATCTCCTTAGTAGAGGTCGTCCTCAAGGGAATTGTTTTCATTGTTCAGATTCACAGGTGTTGCGGTGCCTATTGAGTGTAATTTCTTTTTACTCTGAATGCTTGTGAAGACATAGGGTTTGGTGATGGGGAGACAGGGATAGACAGAATCTGCTTGCCCAGCAGTGCACTGTGGGTTCACAGAATACTGATTAGTGTTGTGTCTTGTTTCACAACAGTTCAAGACCCGGATTTTTTCAGAATGGTGGAAGCATTTGGTGGTGTGTCCAGCTGGCATATACAGTAGCCATGAAAATGTGGCAACTGCAGTAACAAGTAAACTTAAGGGATGGAATATATATATCTGTTGGCCTGTATGCCCAAAGTGATTTAGTGAGTAGGGCACTCACACAAAATTGGATTTTAATCCCATTGCAATTCTGAAAACTTGGATCCTCACATGGACTGAGGCATAAAATAGGATTACTGCGTATGCTAGATAGTATTCCCTCTTTTTCTCTTAATTTATTTTTTCCTAATCAGATACCATTTATTTTCAAAAAGGTACTGAATATCCTCAACCAGAAAGCTATTAAGTACATAAGCCATCTTTATCCTCCTGTTGCTGCTCTGACTTAAAGTGAGTACATGAAGCTTTGCTCTCAGTTTGGGTAGTTAAGACAAGTTCAGATCTCAGCATTAATGGGAAGAAGAAAATCATGACCCAATGTGCTCTGACTGATCCAGGAACTTCATCAGATTATACCATGCCAGAAGGTGCATTTACACCCTGCAATCTGTAATCAAGTGATACTTGGAATCAAGTGTATAATTCAGAAACTGTCTCTGGCAATGTGTCTAAACACATATTGGAAAATAAGCAGTTATGATCAAATGACAAGATGTGTGTCTTTCAGGTGGTGTGTGTATGGTGCTTTTCTGAACATGCTAGTGCACGGAAAAGAGTTCCATGGAAAAGAGTTCCATGGAAAAGAGTTATAAACATGAGAGATGGCAGAACAATTTTCAGTTTCTGATCTTCAAGGGGGAAACCAAAACATCTTTACAGAAAGCAAAGCTGTGAAGTGTGATGGTACTTTTTAGCTTTGTCACATGTGCTCCATGAGTGACTGAATAGTCTAAGCAGGGTCTTGTTTGAAGAACCTAAGCCTGCACAACTGCTGAGGCTGAGCAAGACTTGGCCTCAGAGACAGATGCATGAAGGCTTTGAGTTCTCTAAGCCTCCCAGACTGAAGGGTGCTTCTTAGCAACAGTTTATGAAATGAGCAGCGATACAGTGGTCCTGGCTGGGCGCATCGATCATCATCTTTGTCATTATCCATCCAAAATGGAGGGGTATTGTGATATTCTTTGCGGGTTTAAAATCTGCAGGTGTGGAGCAAAATTATGCCATAAACAAGTCCTCTTGTTTTTGGGGTCTTTTTCTGAAAAATGCTAAATGCCTACTCTGAAGAGATTTTTTTTTCATTTTTAAATATAATAAATAGAGAGGAAAATATTTGTTAAACTGCAATGGACCACAGCTATTTAACATGATTTTTTAAGGAAAGGTCTCAAATATTATCATAAAGGGCACCTGGACATTTGTTTTTTTAAGGTAGAGAGAAATAATTTTAGTCTATTTTAAGCTGATACTAAGACTCCAGTCAAGAACTCATACTGCATTGCACATGTGGGGCTGCATCTGGAGACAAAGGCAATTTGGGGAGTATTTTTAATGTCTTTGAAAATTATTCAGAGACTTTAATGTGTTTGTTTCTTTGATTTATTTACTCTGAGGTCTGCATATTATAGCTTAGATAGTGTGTCTTTACATGAAGAATAATATTCCAGAGACATGGGAGAGAGGGTGCTAAGAAAGGCTCTTATACTAAAGGAAAAGGGAATGGAAAATAGAAATTAGTCATATTAATATATAGGAAAGAAGTGGCAAAATTAACGATGATACAGACATTGTTGAGATGAAATTTGAAGTTTGTTCCTTTGGGCATTTTTGAGTTCTGAATGTATAAATGTTTTGTGTAGAACATATGGAAGAAACAAAGCTTTATTTCTACCTGCATAACTCAAAAACTGTCGAGTTTATAGGAAAGGAAAAATAAGAAAAGGGAAAAAGTAAAGAGAAAAGCAAATTTGGCCGAGATCAAGCATGAAAGATTTACATTCAAAAGAAATATTTTTGTTTTGTTTTGGTAGAGTATATTAGAATGAGTTATAAGTGACTGAGAAGGGGAATCTGAATGGGAACCAGAACATTACCTTGACAGGTAATCAACTACACATACACCCAGATTCTTTAATGCTTGTGAAATTTAAAGAGTATGATTTATTCTGTCCTTATGCTTAAATTAACTGCATCTCTAAATGCATAATGTGTATATACTGTAACACTCAGAATGGTAAATCAGAGTGCTTTTTAAAGTGTACACCACTGTTTAGTATGTTCCTTATATTGATACATGACAGGTGTTCAGCTGAGTATTACTGAAAGCTGACAAAATAACTGGACACCGGAAGGAAAAAATTTATTCTCTCCTCAGAGCAGAGATTGTTGTTAACTATTCCAGAACAGTAACTGTTAAAGCATTCAGTGTCAGAGATACTCTAATGAAGACAGAAGGTTTATATAGGCTTGGCTAGTCCCCATGGAAACAGCCTTTCTACTGGGTTACCATAGGAATCGTCAAAGCCTTTGTAAGCCTCCCTTAATAGCGCATGTACGCTTTCCAGGCAGACTGGAATATCTGCTAGAGGATACACCTCCTGTTTTTAAATATAAATACAAACAGATTTTGTTTTGGAGTGGTACTCATCTCTGTTTAACTGGCTGTGCTATTCTTTACGTTACAGTTATATTAAACATTAGAATCACCTGTGATACAGGAGTATGTGTGAGGGCTGGATGGGTTTTTGAACAATGCAAGCCATGGACGTTCATGCCTAACCTGCAGGGAACCACCAGCAAAAAGACCATTCCATACAGCACTTCTGGCATAGCCCAAAACTTGTCAAAACATTACCCCTCCACCTTCCTGTGGGCATTGCAGAGTTTTAGTCTGTCTGAAGCTTTGCTGGACAAAAGTTATACAACAGGAAACAAACAAGAAATGGAGCCAAAGGAAACAAACAGAACATTCTGCTGAATCAAACTAGCAGAAAGCAAGCCATGGGGTGACTTCAGCTAAGTCTTTCAAGACAGTTGCTGTTTTGACTCCTAAATTATGTTCCTTGAAGCCATTACCTGGGCACAGGATGAGTAATTTCTTGGATAACTAATGAGGAATTACATTTTTACACTCTTGATCCTGAGGCTTTGTAAGAACAGGGAAATACAGTGAGGAGCTGCAGGTTGTGAGCACCTACTTGCTGGTCTTGTCATTGTGAGCTTAATTTTATTCAAAGGCCCTTTAAAAATGAAAAAAAAAAAGAGAAAATTGGTTCTGTTTAAAATTCTGGGATAAAGACAGAGTTCTCCATACAGGGGATTGATATTAATAAGACTACTTGTTAAGGAAATCTAGCCAACATCTTCAGGGCTTGTTATTTTTCCAAACAAATGCTAGCTACAAGGCTTTTTACTGTAAAGCCTGACAGAATCATAATGCTTTTATATTCTACTTTCCAGTTGGCTAAATTTTGTTATGCAGTTTGGGCATATAAATCAGTGGAGCTGAACTGAAGGATGTAGTCTTTACAGGACGACACTAGCAGAGAATTTGGCCCTCGAGTTCCAGTCACCAAGGTACCAGCTCCCATACATGTAAAGATCCCCATGAAAAGCAGTGGGAGTACTTGCATGTTTTGGTAAGGCATGTAGGCATTCCTTGCCTTATCAGAGAAAGAATTCTGACTGGACAAAACAAAAGTTTTGGATTTAACCGGAAATGTATTTGTTTAAAAATGGATAATTAGAACTACAGATGTGAAAACTGCTATATATTGGGGTAAGTTTACACAGATGGTATGGCAAGGCATACATCATTTATTACTCCTTTCCAAAGCTGGTAGAAAGACAGTATATTTTTTCCAGGAAAATATTTGAATGAAGCCAGAAATATCTTTGATTTCCCAAGTAACTGAGGTGCCACTATTAAGGACATTTTTTGACACCCTAGCCCAAAGATGATCTCTCTAGTAACCTAAAAGTAGGCAGTGAAAATCTAAGGGTTGCAGTCATCCGGAAGCATTATCACTGAGAGAGAGATCTATTTACAGGGAAAGGGGATAAGAAAAAAAACAGAAAAAGAGAAGCTTTGTGGAGGAGTTAATAAGGGATTTTTCTGTGCATTGATAATTTAAAGGCTCCTTTAATTACTGGCTACTGCCAGTAATGAACTGCTCTTACAGAGAAGTTGATCCTATAGTTTTGCTTCCATTTTAGGAGCTGACAGAGGTGTCAAAGATGATATCTGGAGCAGCAAGAGGGAGGATTATATTGGGTATGACAGTGTGAGTGCTCTCCAATGTGTTCTCCCACCAAAAATGTAGAATGCTTACTATTTTTGGAGGTCTGCCTTCCCATGCCATGCACTGTCTTGCCAGAAACAACGATAGTTGCAGGAGTACCTGAAATGAAGGTTTAAAAATAAAGCCACGAGTAATTCCTTGTATGGTTCAACTAGTCATGTGTCCACCAAATGGAACAGTGCAGCTGTAATCTCAGGCATTTTGTTTTTTGACCATGAAAACAAAGAGAATGATGTGGCCCACATGACATACCTGAACTCACTATTATTACACTTTCCCTAAAAGGTCTTGTAAGAATTACTCTACCTGTAGGTTTTCTCTAAGAAGTGCACTCAGTTTATAAACTGACCCTGTTTACCCTGCTTATTGCCACTAAAACATCCTTACTGGTTCACCCAGAGAAACTATGGATGCCCCATCTCTGGAAATATTCCAGGCCAGGTTGGTTGGGACCTGAACACGATCTAATGGGAAGTGTCCCTGTCTATTGCAGGGGAGGTTAACTAGAAGGGACTTTGAAGTCCCTTCCAACCCTAACCATTCTATGGTTCATGTTGCAGAAACCATCGCTAAAGCTTTTTGCAGGTGAGAAATCTACCTAGCTTGTGATATGTGTTTTGAGATTTTGTGGCTGCAATGCTTTGTCAAGTATGTCAGGTTGTGAACAAACTGCTGCACCCACTGCAGCCTTCCAACAAAGTAGCCATTATGCTCTGTATGTTTTTATGTTTGCATAAGAAATCACTGACATTCAAATTACATCCTTGAGCAAAACATGACATGTGAACAATTTGCTTGGCCTGCAGGGCATGCACCACATCTGCTCCATTACTGAAGGTGCTAAAATGGGTGGGGTAGATGAAGCATATCTGGCAATTTTATGGTAAAAGGAGCTCATTCTAAACTCCACTTGTAGGCTAACTGCTAACAGATACCATCTCAGTGGGAAAAAAATTGGGCATAGCATTTATCCTCTGGGGGCTGTGTCTATCTGCCCCTGGTTCCACTTATATTCCCACTCCTTTGTCTCCTCCCCATTTTGTCTTCTCCTCCAGAGCCAAGAGTCTGGAACAGACCTCACAAAGGGCTGAAACACGTAGCCCTCTGTAGTTCTCTCTCTGGTGTGGGTTTTCATGCAGCAGACATTTCCATCCGTGGACACTGTTTTCATTTCCTCATAATTATGGGTATACATATGCACCAGAGTGCATTACCTTTATCTTTCTGATCTGGAGAACCACTTCTCCCTCTGGCCATTCTCAGGAACATATAAACATACTTACTTATATGTCTGTTGTAAATCCTGACCAGTGAAATCACCTCTCCTAGGCACCAGGAGTACCTATAAGGAAGAAGTAGATGATCATTTTTTCAGACATCAGGATCTTTTTCATGTTCACAGGCCCTGTTGCTCACAAGGGAACTTCAGCCACCACAATAACTTCTGGAGAGGCAACAGAGAAGGGCACAAATGATCCAGTGGTTCAGGAGGTCTGTGGAGTGCAATGACAGTTTTCTAACCTGGGTGGTTAAAGAGATGACAAAAGGAGGCACTCCTCTGCACTTTGTACTTACAAACTAGAAAGAACAGGTTGAGGATGTAAAGTTCAGGGAAACTTCTTCTCAGTGGTTCCTGTGAGAGAAGAGACAATGGGTGCAAATTGCAATACAAGAAACTCTCTCTTTTTTTTTTTTTTTTTTTTTTTTTTTTTTTTTGCCTGTTGGTATGGTCAATTACTTTAGCAGTTGCCCAGAAAGTTTGTGGAATCTCTGTCTTGGGAGAAATACAAAAATCCAACTGGGCAGAGCTGGGAGCAACCTCCTTATGTGACTCTGCTTTGAGCAAGGGGGAAGCAGAAGAAAGACTCATGTAAGAACAAAGGAGAAAAGGGAAAATTTAGATTGTATTGGATTCAGCACAGCAGCAGAAGGAAGCACATATCAATTTCAAAGTAAAAAAGAGTAAAATAGGGAAAATCAAGAATATCCTAGCCTACTGTCCATCCTTTATAAGCAATAAAATGTTAGCAGCTCTTTTCCAAAGGAAAATGTGGCATACCTGGGTTGGAAGGAGGTAGTGAGAAGGGGCCTGCCCAGGTACAGCACTGCTGTCTGCGTTGTATCCTGTCAGCTGTAGATTCCCACCCTGTTCCCAACATGGTTCCTCATGTACCATATGTGCTGTATGGGCTGGTAGGACTTTATGCTTCCCTGCTCCTTATCACCTCTCTCTTGCTTTGGAACTACTGTGAGCTTAGGGCCCCGTGGTAACATCTGCTCTCCTCATCATGACCTGTTGGCATTGTCCAGCTGGCCCCAGTACCTGCTGTACTGCAAGGACACAGAGCAGTCACGTGTGCTGCAGCACTAGAGGAGCTTATTCCCCTTGCTTCTGTGTTTGCACATCTCTTCAAACTTGTATGGCAGTGCCTTTTTGCTGTCTCAAAACCTTTGTATTCTGCTGATGTTGGCTGGGTCTGTCAGGCCTGAGCTGGTTTAATGTTCATGGATACTTTTTAACTTGAGGGAGGACATGTCTTAAACAAAGAAAACCAAAAAACAGCTGAACATGATTATATCCCTGTTTGGAAAAGCCTGGGCAACCATCCCTAGGGTAACAAGGAAAAGAGGTCACTGAAGAAATACTGCAACCTACAGCAAGAATGGGAGGAGGGCTGAGGTAGGAGCTGTTGACAAGGAAAACTGAAGGCTTTTTAAAGGAAATTGTGTCAAGGAATTCTGCCTGTTTTGTCACAGGTGCCTTTCTGAGAAAACTAAAGCACTGCCACAGGGAAGGGCTTAGGGTGACACCAGCAGCGGCCACTTGCATGCCCAGGGGAAGTGATCAGTGTCAAATGCAGTTAAAGAAACTGTGTAGTGTTTTTCTTGCTGCAAATAAAAAGTTAATGCCAATTATAAGGTAGTGCAAACGCAGGAAAGTAGCTTGTTTTAAAAGATTTAACACATGGAGAATAAGGTGCAGACTCTAACCCAGACAGCAGCCCAGAACTGAGAGTCAAAGTGAAGGGAGGTCAAAGTGAAGGGAGGTCTAAGATCTTTTGAGTTCATTCAGTTTTGTTTGTCTAAGATATTTCAGCAGCTCAACAGCCTGTAGAGCAGCCTTAAGTGCAAATGTGCATAAGCCTGTATTGATTTTTGTGGAAATATTCATGTGAATATACTCACTAAAGGATGCATGCTTGCTTCATTCAGTTAACGCCTATTTCTTAAAGTATTAAGAAATTACATATCAAGAATACCAAGAAAATAAAAAGGATCTATGTGGCATGAGAGGAAGGACAGTTGAGGTGGAGGTCAGGGGTCTGGTGTAAAGAGGCAGAGAACAGTGTGTGCCAAAGGAGGTATTGAATGGAACTGTGCCAGGAAAGACACTGGAGAATTTACACTGTACAGACAAGGATGATCTTTCTTTCTGCCCACAGTTAGTCTGTTAACAGCTTGCAAGATCACAGTAGACATGAGGAAGAAATAATTTTAAAAGATCCCAGAAACGCTGAGTTGAAAGCAAGGAAGTGAATGTTTATGAGAAACATTTATGAGAATATTAACTGTTGGCAACGTAGGCATCCCTTTCAAGTTGAATGGGAGGAATAGAGTTTAAAATTATAAGGAACCCTTTAAAAATTCATGCCAAGAATTCAAGCCTAATGGGAGCAACAGGGTACTGAAGAATATTCCTGAGAGTATTGGTTGCATCCTTGTTTCATATGTGTAGAGTAAATTAAAAATGATATTTAATAGGAATGATAAAGAAGGCATCAGGTGAAAAATGCACTTACACAAATCTGTCAACAGTCATTTATTATTAGTTGGTCAAATAATGAAGCCCTAGTGAAATATTTTCTCAGGTTTTATTTCCTTTATTCTGGAAATATTGACTGAGTAAGGAAAACAGAAATAAGAAATACTTACTTATGGAAGAGTGTCTGCAGATTCTGTCTATGTGGACATTATTGTCTGTATGGACTTTATAAATATACCTAGTGTATGGTGATTGGAAAATTTCTTTTCCTGAAAAAGAAGATATTGCTAAGAGCTGTAGAAGACACTGATATTATCACTTCAACCTTTTTCTTAATTTTTCTTATACTGATCTGTAGTAGTGGCATTGAACAATGGAGAGTTAAGAGATAATGTTGGAAAAAACAACAAAACTACAGGTTATTAATTGTAAAAACAATATGAAGAAGCTGAAACTGTTTAGCTCCCATACTTTGCAACAGAGCTAAAAACAGACCATGGACTTTTAAAATACTTGATAACTTTTCATATACATATGTGCATAAATTTCCAGATACATGCTTTTTTTTTTTCCTCAGAAGAACTGTCACATCTGACACTATGAGCCTGAGGACAGGCAGCGAAAAAATCACTAAAGGCTACACCTTGTAGCCATCAGTTTGTGTTGTAACTTGTTGTAAAAGACTTTCTGTAAATTCTTACTTTTCTAACATATTCAAGTTAACCTTTTGACTTAAATGTTTTAGGATCTGTGTTACTCGTGTTGTATGAGAAATGGCTCTGCTAAACATAATTTATGTACATACTCCTCACCCCTACTGCAAAGGATTCTGTTGAGGATCCCCACCACCTAGGAAGCATTTAAAACAGCTTTTTAATTTTAATAAATGATATCACTATGACTTGTTTAATAGAGGGTTTCACTTGAGCATTTTGAATGATTCACACAGAAACTGAGTTCAAAGAATGAGAAATCAGAGATCATTTTTGTGCCAAAAATCAATTTCTTCTAGGCCTTGAGTGTGCAAAGTATGTCAAAGAGCTTTGAGACTGAAATTAATAACTTCTACCTCCTGAGTGAAGATTAATAAAATGGATTTTAATTGTGGATTTTGCTACCCATATAAGTAGAAAAATGTGAGCAAATGGAGGAAAAAATCTAGAACTGAATTTTCTAAATTAGACTGATACCAATCATTGAAAATATAAACATTCATTGCCTCAGTTTTTAGCTTATCAGCATTAAAGAAACACATTAAAAATTCATGTGCACTTCAGCATCTGGTAGCCTGTTTTTTTATATTTCAGAACAATATTCCTGACATACAATCATAATAAAGCTACAGCTCACATAACTGGTAGATATTTTGTGTCTTTACTGGTCTTGTATATGCATTATTGCATCCAATCCTATTATTTAGCACTAAAATATTATGGGCTGACTCTCATTTATATTTCTGTTCCTTTCTAAGTTCCTTTCTAAGTCTGGTTGTGTAAAAGAGCTGCAGATTTGGCAGGGGCTTTCATAGATATGGCAACCTTGATAAGTTCATATTGACTTTGAGTGCCCAATATGTGAATGATGCAGAACAAAAGACAGTTGGTTCATTTACTGTCATTTCCCACACTTGCCTCTGCTCATGCAATGTGTCTGTGAAACATTTTCATATTCACAATAATGTGTTTTGCTTGTGTTTTGCAGTCATCTTCCACATGTGTAGATGGAGCAACAGGTGTAAGATTCCTGTGTTTTCAAACTTTAGCCCTTCCCACAGATGAAATTGTAAAACAGAATAGAAGATGAGGGTATACATGCAGACAAGAAAATATCTGTGCTTATGTTTTTAAAGATATTATGTATTAGAAATGCACACACATTTAACAAGCCTAGTCCTTTTGAGATGATAACAACTTTGGACAGATAAAATTGTCAATGTAGAAATACTATAGTATGCAATCAAATGTAGGCTTGGCATAGCACCACATAATAAATTAGTGAATGTTGTTCATAATGCTTGCTGCAATTAGAGATTGGATTTAACTGCAGTGAGTGACATGACCAGCTGACATAAGGGGAAAATAAAAGCTCTTTTGTCAATACTCTTGTTTTCTATCTTGCTACTTGTCATTACAAAGTCAATATTAAGTCAAAAGTTTCTGGTTAATTGAATGCAAGATCATATGCCCAGTACCCAGCATTTTCTGAAACCTGTATCTCAGTTGTAAATGTGTATACACTGTATTCAGAATATTTACAAATAGCGGTGCCCAGTGCATATTCAGCTCTTCCTGTCATATCTGTTCAGATCTGTAGATTTGTAGATGCTCTTCTTCTTGAATAAACTGATGTAGTTCATGCAAAATTGCATATAACTGAGCCCAAACAACAAAAGTTTTGCTTTAGTTTCCTGTTTGGGTTTAGTTGTGACAAAAGCTTTCTGCTTGTGCGAATTACAGTTCACTATGTATAAATGGTATGTACGATGTATATGTATCCTCAGTGTTGCCACTCAAGTGAGACTCTCCTTTCTGATATGGTCATACAAAACCCCTAAAATTTCCCATTAACAAAGCATTTAAGACCACAGACAACTGTAAATTTGAATCAGTTAAAGGGATTCCCTGTGAGCATTTACCATTCAGTTTTCAAGAATTCTTTGCAGGAAGTCTTGCGTCTTGGAGTAAAGGCAGAGATCTTTACAGCAAGTCACTGTACCAAAGGAAGTGGGGAGAAAGAACAAAAATTTCTGGCCTTATAAATTCTTTGATGAAGGGGAAAGGAGGAAGTTACTTTCTTATCTATTTTAAAAACTTCATAAATCTGAAAGGACTAAAACAAAAGCAACAATAAGTTTCGGAAGTAGATCACCTTTCAAATTATGTGATTATGAAAATCAAGAGCAGCAAATCATAAAAATCTTGGCTAAACATGTGTGATACTTTTACATGGTTAACTGAAGCCTGCTGTGAACCAAGAAGCTTTTGTGGTTAATTCATATTCCTCTGGTAGAACACTTTGGGACCGGTTTGGTACATTTTTAAAGATAATAGTTTAAAAGAACCCCATTAACTACATTATGGGGTTTTTGTCTGAACAGGTTAGTTTTATGAAGTAAAAAAACCCATCCAAATTCTTCCTTGTAAACATCCAATAATATTAAATGACCTATAAAAGGACTAGATGCTCACAGGTATGGTCTGGAGCAATACCAGTGGATAAAAGATTGTCTCAGGGGAAGCACAAGGAAAATCTATCCATTTGAGACACCCCTCTGAGAATGGTTCCTCTGCTTTTTCTCCTTATTCTGCCTCAGTGATATGAATATAGCAAGGCAATCTCACCTTAACAAGGCCAGCATTCTCAATAGATATCTTGTCAGTGCAACAGGATGTGTGCATGTGTGGGGGGTTGCCTGGGACAGAGCAGTGATTCTATACACTTATCAGTGGGGGCTTAGAAATTTTGAGCAGAATGTTTTTCAGAAAATGCCAATTAATTCAGTTGTAAATGTTATGTGGGAATGTGTCAGGATTGACTATATTTTGTTTGTTTTTCTTTCAATCAAAACAAAGCATTCTGATAACTTTTTTATAATCTAGTCATGACAGAATATTTGAATGTTTCATTTTGAAAGACATTTCATTCAGGATTGTGTTTAATATTATAAATTAGGGGAAAAAAAGAGTCAGAATTAAAATTTTTCATCTAAGTTTACCTTAGGTGAATTAAAAAAAAATAGTCCTACTACTTCCTTTATTTCAGTTTAGGACCGGTGAATTTTTAATGTGTCAGTGATTTCCAGGAAATGAAAATTCTACTTTCATGAAAAGTATCTGACAGAAGTGTATCTCTCATTGTTTAAAAATGAAAGTTTTACAGTATTCAAAAAAAAAAATTAAACATGTAGTTAAATGAGTGAAAATTGCCTAGAAATAATTTTTGCAATTGTTTATTTACATATTAAAAAATTGGGGGTTTTATATATTAAGTTACTGAAAAGATTTTTCTAAATATCCAAACCAATATTTGAATATGAGTCCTGTCATTGGGCACTACTGAGAACGGCCTGGTTTTCTTCATTGCCTCCCATCAGGTGTCTACACACATTTATGAGATTCTCCCCTGAATCTTCTCCAGGCAGAAGAGTCTCAGCTCTCCTCATATGAGATGCTCCAGTCCCTCAGTCATCTCCACAGCCCTTCACTGGGTTTGTTCCAGTAAGTCCATATCTCTCCAGCACTGGGGAGTCCAGACAGGGCTCAGTATTTCAGATATGGCTTCAACAGTATTGGGTAGAAAGAAAAGGTAACAACCCTCAATCTTCTGGTAATGTTCTTCCTGATGCAGCCCAGAATGCTGTTGGTCACTGTCGCTGTAGGACACGCAATGAATGACATGCACACAGTTAAGTCGTCAGGGCAAGAAAGAGGAAGTTTATTTTTTGACCTCGATTTATATAGATTTTGGACAACGACCAGGGATTGGAGGATGAAGGTTGCTACCTCTCCAACCACACTGGTCAAACTAGAAGTCCATCAAATTTCTCCTCCTCAAGAGAAGAATGTCAACAAAAAAAACCCCAGTTACAATAACAATACATTGTTTATATGAAAATGCGTGAGAAACTCTGTTACAAAAATGTAAATATCAGAAGGCTAAAAAAACCAGAGCAACAGGTCACCTCTGTCACTATGGTGTATTGCTGCTGGCATTCAACTTGTCCATCAGGATCCCAAGCTCTTTCTCTATGGAGCTGTTCCTCAGAAACTCAATGTTTACTGTTGCATGGGCTCTGCATTGGCATAACTTTGCATTTCCCTTCTCATATTCCTCTCTGCCCAGTTCACCCTGTGTCAATCTTCATTTCCTCCAATATTTTTTTGTCTCTTGCTGAGGGTTCACTTTGCCCCATTGTTTTTAATGAAGAGGTTAAACAACCCTGGCCTCCCTATGGACCCCCGGGGTACACCACCAGTGAGGTGCCTCCAGCTGCACTTTGTGCTTTTGATCACCACCCCCTGTGCTTGGCTGTTCAGCCACATTCAATCCACCTCACTGTCAATTTACCAAACCAATGTCACCCTGCCTGCAATACTGTTACAGGAGTCTGTGCCAAAGGCCTTAAAAAAGTTGAAGCAAACAACATCCGTTATTCTTCCCATCATCTGACAAGGTGATGCTGTGGAAAGGGATCTGCTTGGTTAAGCATGACTTCTACTAGGTAAAGCCACATTGACTTCTTCTGACCGCCTTGTCCTTCATGGACCTCCAGAATTAGTTGTCCAGGATCTTCACAGGGACTGGTGTGAGGCTGACTGGCCTGCAGTTCCCCAGATTTTCCTTTTTGTCCTTCCTGAAATAACATTTGGTTTCTTTAAAGATAGCAGTATAGCAGATAGGAACATTTTTTTCATATTTCCTTTACTTTCACATTTTCCCTTCTGCTGTGAAGGGACGCACAGTATTCCTGTAAAAATTTATTCCCTTACTAGATACACAAGCAAGGTTATGGATTTCCTTGACATATGCACAGCCATTTCTGTAGACTCCTACTCAAAACACTGAGTAGATTAAGAAACAGAATACTCAGGTAGTACCCTGAAAGAACTTTTTTTCTTCACCTTGCTTCTGTTTTTAATGTACATTCAGAGGTTATTTAACTTTTATTACAGACAAAAGAAAGAGAGACAGAGGGCTTCTTTCTTCCCAAATAAAGAAGTTCTCTGGACCTCTTGGTCTTCATGACCAAGCCTACAACTGAACTGGATTGTCTTCCTGGTTGGGCTTAAGAACTACTTTAAGAAAAGTGGCTTTAACAAAATCCTGTAATGCAACTGTTCTGTCAGGGGTTCACTGACGTATGCAGACCAAAATCAACAAGATTTTTAAATTTATGATAAAGTAATAGAGCATTTGTTGCTCCATTTAGCACTGTTGCCTACATTTTGGCTCTGAACCAATCTGTCAGCAATCCGTCTAAGGCCAAAGTCTTTGTCAAGGATAGCAAACAATATAAAGACGTAGAAAACTTCTGCTCATGTGGAAACTTATAAACACAAGGCACCAGGACAACAGAGAAATATCTGAATACAACTGCTGAGATAAAAGAACAGCATTAAACCCCAGAATTATGTCCAGTAACAGTGAGACATGATTTGATGGAAATTTTTATTAAAATGGTTATGGGAAAATTAGGAAAGAAGAAAATAAGCTGAAAATAGAATTGTCATCTTCTAGAGACCACCAGGCTAGATCAGAATAATAAAATATTCCAGATCAACTCATCTGGTACTCAAACCACATAGTTCTTTTACCCATGGGGAAATTTTGAATATGCAGACATCTGTCGGATTACAAACATTTAAACTTGGTTCATTAAAGTGCAGTTCCACTCTTTAAAGCAGATAAGTGAGAATGATATCTAAGACACTCATGTTTTATGACGTCTCAAAGGTCATGCCATCAGATTATTTATGTTTACTGGTTAAAAGAAGCTTCTGTGATACCAGTACACAACCTTATTTCCTCAACGTAGTCCAAATTTTCTGCTTATTTGGTATTGCTATGAGAATATTCTCTGCATGGTACATTTGCAGCCTAAACTTTTCTAGACAATTTTAGGTAATCAGAAAGAAGAAAACATCACTGTTGGTGAGGCAGGAGGAGAAATAGAAGCAGTTTGTCACTTGGTCTTGCTATCTGTGATCCTTTGGGGCTCATTTTTTCTGTACCCTTACCAACTCTGATCAATACAAGCCATAGAGAGAACATGGCATCACAGCCCCTTTGCCTCTTGCCTTTAGAAGCTGATTTCTCGTTACCTTATTCTAGAAGTCACAGCCTGAACCTAATAGTATGAAAAGCAGCCATGAGCAATAGTTCTGTGGAGAGCTGCTATACAGTCTCCAGAAGAAAATAATGAAAAAATTTTAATTCTATGCTACAGACCTGAATTGGATTTTAAAAAGAAGGTGCTCAGGAGTGAACTGTGAAGATACCACAGCGCTGAACTACGATGAGGAAAACAAAATCAAGGGGCTTGTTATTGATTCTACCATCCATTCTACTTGTTAATTTTACCAGCTAGAAGAGCAAAGTAATTTTTTGAAGTATATATTGCTCTCATAAGCTTTCAGTTACTTTTTATGCAAAGTCAGCCAGTGAAAAAATGCTACAATCTATTCTTAAACATGTATTGGAAGGAGTAACTATAGTGTCCAGGTGAATAATACCCAGTTATTGCTCCCATCAGTCAAAATAGCTATAGTAAACCTATTTGGGAAGGGAAGGGAAGGGAAGGGAAGGGAAGGGAAGGGAAGGGAAGGGAAGGGAAGGGAAGGGAAGGGAAGGGA